>ATSW01008199.1:0-29177 GCA_000444245.1 Botryllus schlosseri | reverse complement strand
TCTATAAATGGTAAAGAATTGTTATTGAACAGAATTTTAGGTGGGGCAATACCCCAGTTGCCCTATAGGACGAGCCGCCACTGCCATAAATCATTCATGATATATAACCGTGTGTATTCTAGAATATCTAATAGGAATATGCAATGGTCCAATTTCCTAACACTGTGTTGTGGGATCATGACCATGGATAAGTTTGAATAATTTTGGTGGGAAAGGCAGCAAATTTATCCGAAAGTTAACTCCTAATTGCCCTAAAAATTTAAATTGTAGTGCACTTACCAATGGGTTACCTTTCAAATGCACAGAGACCAATTTTTTCAATGGCTGTATTGGGATAACACTGAAAGTGTAAAGCATATTGTATTGTAAGTCCAGGTATTGAAGCTCTTTCAGACTCTGTATTGCTTCTCCCTCCTCTTCTGTGATGTACGTGATGTTGTTGTATCCGAGATTTAGGTGAGTTAGAGTTTGGGGTAATTTTTTCGGGATTCGACCTAATCCTATATTTTCGAGTCGCAATCTGTAATGTAAAGTAATGGATTGTTAGTTAAGGTCCACCTGAGACTTTTTTAGTCTTACTGGGCCTGTTTCGTGTACAGTTGTCCATTGAGACCGCTGTTCATCACTAGCACCTAGTTTACAGTCTTTATAGCACAACTGATATTCCATTTCAAGATATCATACTTATTCTAACCTCATCGGTTAAATTTTCACCTGTTCATCAAACCTGGACATTTTCCATACGTCACAATTAAAATATTACACTACCGAACACCTATGAATGCGTATGATTGGCCTCTCCCCAACTGGTAGTTGTGCAGGTCTTATTAGCCTCAAAGCTTGTATGCGCCCATGGCATAGAACATTTTGTTACCCCACGATATTCAGCTTACCGTGTTAGCAACGTCATGCCTTCAAAAGAGTTGTTCGGGATCGATCTTATTTTTGTGTTGTCTACGATTTCAACTTCACGCAGCTCTACGGATAGATCCGGCATCCTTTCCAGATCATTGCTGACACATTTCAAATGCGTAATGTTGTAGCCGCATCCCAGTTTTGCATACTTTTCCACATTTTTCATCACCTTATTCAATGCTTGATCATGCAGTCCTGTGTATGAAACAATGGGTCAAGTACATCACAAGTAAAGTGATCGCAACAGGGCTTCTCAATTACTGAGATTGATCTGATTCCGCATTGTCAATTGAAAATTTCCTCTCGCTAGATGTGATCGTATAGAATCACTGGTATACATAGTGCCTATGAAATGTCTAGCCTACCGCAAGTAGAAGTGGATATTGCGTGCACTCTCTTTGCATAAATAACAAATATCCCACCAAATAGATCTAAAGAGACTCTTTGAGGTGCAGTACTTCAATATACAATTAAATAGTTCTGCTTCATGAATTCGCAGATGGTAACTTCCTATAGTATATCATGCTTTATTGTTGACTTATCGCCGATTTGCTAACTAATATATATAATAACTAGAGCTGGACAGAATGGTTTGCTTAGCCAAATCAAGTTGATTAATTGAAATTATTATAACCTGGCAATCCGTCTGCGCATATTGCTGGAATTGGGTGCATTGAAATTACGGTCCTGTTTCGATGCTCTCTGTTCCACGCCAAGAATTTCACCATATTTTGGTTGCAGTCCCAGGGGTTGTGTTCAAGATTGAAAGTTTGACACGTTGAGCAGAAGTTATAGTGAGTGGCTTGGCCTATGTCTGCGATGGCATTTCGGTCGAGGGCATATGTTGTTATGCCGGGCTGGACGCCTTGCGGCATGCTCGTTAATCTAAAAGAAGTGATATCGAAATTGAATTACTGTTGATATTATTTCAAGAGCTTTGCACTTGCTTGTTTGCAGACAGTAATAAAATCTTCAAATTTGACAAATTCATCAGAGCTTCCGAGTCAATCGTCGTTATTTGATTGTAAGTCAAGAATAATTTTTCGAGTGACACCGGTAAGCCAGAGGGTACAACGCTTATGAAGTTACGCGACAAATCAAGTATCTTCAGCTGTGCTAAGTGGGATAGTGCTTCTATGTTCAATTCCGCGATTTTGTTATTGGTTAGTATCAATCCCACTAAGGACGACGGTAGGTTAGGGGGAATTCGCTTGAGAAAAGTATATATTACCGTCATACGAACAAGAATTTTATCTTTTGACAGTTTTCCGGTATGGTGTGGCGGTATGTCAGTGATACTAACATTTTGAAGTAAAATGTTAGTCAGTGATTTTGTGGGCAGATAGGTGAGGAAGTTAGTTTCCCGTATATTTGACTGATGTCTTAGTACTAGCCCAGTGAGATTTGCAGGAAGGTTGCGAAAAAAACTCTTTGCAATCCGAGATATATTGTTGTTATTAAGCTGCAGAAATTTCAAGGATTTTGGCCATTTCTGTTCTTCAGTTGAATATGCAACTTCTTCTAAATCCAATGAGTTGATACTGAGTCGCTCCACGTCTGCGGGAATACACAGTCGCATAGCTGAAGCTCCCGGATTGTTTATGTTCAGAATCTTGAATGCCTGTATATCAAATCAGTAACTGAAGATTCCTGTTTTTCGTGCAGGCTATTCATTGAGAAAGCACCTTGAGATGCTCCGTGTAGCAAGGATCTCCTGTCGCATTTTCCGAGTTCATGTACAGTGCCTGGATTGTTGTTAATGATATTGTGAGTCTCTCGAGGTATTCTGGTTAAAATTATATTGAAATGGATTAGTACTCGGGATATTTGATGATATTAGCCATTAGTTCGACATAAAATTAGAAATTATTATAATTTATATCGATCATGCTTTTGAAAAATCACAGGTTGCAACCCGTGGCACTGTTATTTCATGGATAATTGGGAAATGGATTGAAATTTATTAAATTCAGTGTCTAGTGAATTTTGCAGGATCAAATAACGCATTTTAAGGAACTGTCACGCACCTGGCATCCAATACCATGAGAATGAAACGAAATAGCTTTGCGATAATTGAATTCTTTCGAATGGAATTTTCATCCTAGTAAGACTTGCTGAATCCTGTATGTTCGTAAAATTTAAATCTGTCGAGAGTAAGTGACATTAGATTAATATTTATGATTTATTAGAAATTTTATATGAATCCCTTACTGCGTAGAAAAAGTGCCGAGATATTCCTTTGAGTTTTAAAATTCAGTAATTCAAATATTGTAATGTTGTCACAAGTCAGTGTATCCCGTGCCCGATATCCGAGCTTCAAACATCTGAAATGGAATGAATAACTTTGTTTTGGTGGATTCTTGACACAATGCGCATGCCGCCGACACTGTGGCTTACAACCGGGGCCACGAGGGTCTGTACTTAGCAATTGTAATGTTGAGAAAGATTTCTTACATTTCCCTATTCCAAAATTGCCAGATGGATAGTAGGGATATTTTTGAAAAGACTGATCCCAGACCGATAAAATACCGGCCTTGTGGATCTGAACACACTCAGCATCAGTGTCAGTTTTATTAATAAGTTAGTCAATTCAAAACACCGCGAGATTGCGTTACAATGAGACAATGAGGGAAGGTGTCGAAACAACGTGGAGTATTCTTTCAATCAGGCCTTAAACTTGTAAATAAGATTCGTACACTCTGAATGAAAAAGAACCGGAGAGAACATGAAAAGGACAAGCTATGTCGAAATACTCTCTCGCATCCTGTCGATGTCTACCGGTAATTATCGTCAGTGGTAATTCAACACCAAATATATTTTTATGTTACGTAGTGAGTGTGTCATAATCAACGCTGAACTATGTTGCATACAAAATTCCTGATTTGAAAACTACAGTTTCCGATACCGGTTATGTTCAATAAGCAACGGTTCCAAGCGGAATTTTGGAGCAAACTAGCAACACTGATCTCACCTGCAGTTTGGCACATTGCTGCAAGGCCTGTCGTCCGCTAAACACTGTGTGATTTGTATGGCGAAAATGAACTTGGTCCAATTGCTCAACATGGCGTTCTGGACGTTGTTTCGATATGAGAGGAGACAGTCAAAGTGGTCAGCGTTGCTGCTCAAGTAATAAATGAAGTAACGGCGGTAAATCTCTACTCAATTGCAAGTACAATTAGCACCAAGCAAGTCATTCCAAAACTATTTGAAGTGGTAGAAAATCAAAGGTTACATATTCTAAGCAGTCAATCGTATAGGTGCCTGCAAGATGTATCTTCGCGACTTACGCAAATGAATAATGACGACACTGCAATTAGGCAGAATATTCGAAAATATATTCAGTTGCCGTAATGCAAGAGCTATTTCACGCGGTTCACGTGATACGGAGACTATTCCGATCGGTTGCTATGGCAATTTCGCTCGTAAAAGTGATACAAACTTATCCAAAAACTGCTTGCTAGTTTTCAAAATGTAAATTGTAAAAAATGAGTAGTTATGCGTAAAAACTGTCCAGCTAAAAGTTGATGTAGTCTCAAAACATATCCACTTGGGGGAATAGTTGAAGTAGCCAAAACCTACCTGAGTAATCCGAAAATGTGTAAGTAACTCGTTGTTGGCCAGCTATGGATATCAGCCAGTCTATGTGTAGCGTATTCCTCGATGTTGCAATTCTGCACGTTCCTCTAACATCTTACCTTATTCCGTGAGATGTTACCTTATAACAACATAAAGAAAAGCGTTATTCACGTTGTTAAACAAGCACACGCGACACGTGAACTGCGCTGTCCCGCCAGATTGAATAGATCTTATGCGGATGCGACACTGTCATAGAATCTGTGACGGAAAGTCGACGCTGTACCACGCTGATCAGACCGCGCGTCCATTATTGCAATGTTGTTGACTCACATCACGTCGGCGAGGGAAACTAGAGCGTGTGCACTGTGCAGTGGTCGTGGGATATTGTGCGAAAGTGGAGTATCGCCTGGCTTCTGAGATGACTCAAGTTTCTGTACCTAACACTCCTAGCGAAAAAAGTGTATATCCACACCCTAAAGGAGGTATACGAAAACAACATAACTCATAATTACATCGCGGTTATAAATCCTACCTGCATACCTTACTGCATCCCTATGCGTACAAGAATCATTTGGATTAAAATGTTGTGTTGATTTATACTGTGGTGTAAGTCTGGGGTAGGTTCTGGTTTGATGTACAACGGGTGTATATGTATATTCATACCTGTAGCACGGGTGGTGCTAAGGCTTACATCATCAGGGGGCCTCAGACCTTCCTTGGTTTATTTAAGAATAATAATTATGTAAATTTAAGCTAGCAAGATTTAAGATCGGTTGTTTTTTAGAAGGGGACGGTCGATCTCAATGTAGTCAAGGATTTTGTGATTCAATTTGAAGTTGTATAGAACTGGGGTTGAAAAGCTTTTTCTTACTCTGCTTACCGGTTCCGAAATGATTTTTTTCGCGTACCAGTCTTCAAAAAACAAATGTTCAACATTTAAAATGTATTACAGCTCATACACTAAAATTTGGGCTCTTAACCATGGGCTATGTGGACCCTTGAGATAACGTACCAGGGGGTACGAGATGCATTATGGAATTAGGTCTATGCGCTATCTAGAGCCCAACAATATTTCGCAAACTAACGAAGAATACTTTCTGGGCAGATTCATTCAACTCAAAAATCAATGGGTTTTTGATTGTATTATAGTACCATCAAAAGTTGTGTAGAAAATGGACGGGGGTACGAAGAAATTATTGAAAGCTCAAAGGTTGAGAAGCAGTGCGCTAGAAGGTCGCTAGTGCTCAGTGATTCAGTAACGCACGTGTTTCGATGGAAGAGATTGAAGTGCATCAATGTAGATTTTAATGCGTGATCTGAACTGAACCTTCACTTGACTTTCGAGAGTGTACGGACTTCCGTCTCTGTCGTGCGACGATGCAAGCCGTAAAAGGATCGAATAGCTTCAGTTGAAGCAGACATCAAGTCACGTCGCTGCGTCCAAAAGCTATTTCGGATTTCCATTATTAACATAGCGCCTACCGTATGGCCTCTTTTGGGAGGATTTGCCGTCTTCTCTTAACAAGATTGAATGGTACCCCGCGGACGCCCAAATGTCCTCTTTTTCGCATTTTTTAGTAGAGACGTATTTATTTCCAAAAAGTTTCGAGAATCTTGACGGTTGTATATAATTTCAATATTTCTTTTAAACATATTTCACGATGATCATTAAAACTCTTGCCTGCAATTACTAAGGAATGTATGACATCATCAAACTCAAACGTAACAATTCTTCTTTCGTTTAACTTGCCGGCCAAAATGCCCTCCTTATGAGTTATGAAAATATGGTATGGTAAGCCCAATTACACGTCCGGAGTTTACGAAGTGTTGACTGGTTTAGAATTCAGCCCGGCTCTTGCTGGTACTTGTAGACACCTTCAGATTTATTGCGTCGATCATCGCGAATGTGCGCGTATCTAGCCACCCCTGTCTAATCTGTCAACTGTCAAAAGCACGCAACAGTGCACACCATGCGGTAATACAATATCATTTTCGATGTAAGTAAATAGCAAAATATTGCATTTCGGACAAACACGTTAAGTACGATCCTCAGTTAAGGTAAACAATATAATGGCTAGCGGTCTCCAAGTTTCCAATAGGTTACGAAAAATGGGAGGAGAATAAATATTAGTATCTTTGCGCGCTTCTCTGTACGGTGGCGGAAAACTGGTTTAGGGCTGGACACAATGATTCGAGTCTTGAAACCTAGATTGGTCGTATCGAATCTGACTGAACATGTAGCATTTGTAATGCAATGTCACAGACGTTAGTGTAAATGACACATACTGCGGTGGAATGTTTAATGTGATGCAGAATTCACATTTTATTCTCTTGGTCTCGACTTTCCACATCAATTATACTGTTGCGACTTCAGAATGAGTGGCATAGGTATGGTTGAAAAATACCAAACAATCAATAATCTGGTTAAGAACTGGCATTGTATTCTTAGTGGTCGGGTGCACATTTTATCTCGCGCACTCGACGCCTAATACTCTATTCAGAATCTCATCGGTATTTGCCAGCCCTGGCGATATTGTCAGTATTGGAATGTGAAAGTTAACTGATTTCTGTGAGGTCCACTCTAAAAGTCTTCCCGTCTTGTAAAATCACCACGCTTTTCACGTAGACCGGCACCTTCAACGTTAGACAGTCTTTCTCCTCGTCTGCCTTCGAGGCGTTATTGTTCTTGTTGGCTGCTTCGTATTTAGGAGGCTCTGTCGTGGCTTTATCTTCTGATCTGTGTGTGATATCCGCCGCGTACGTGATAACAGATCGATTCGGGCTGTGCGTGCGTTCGTCTGTGGGCTGCTGGCTGACTGGCTGTTGCCGCCTGGCTTCTTCCAGGCTTTCGTCGTCTGGGAATGAGGCGCGGCTGCTGCTGGCGTTGCTACTGCTCGGGCTGTGGGTGAACTTGCTGTAGCGGCGCAGTTCTTCGTCCACGGACGGGTGGCGAGACGGGGGCGTGTGGCCTGTGATGAGAGTATAGTTAGAAGAATTGGAATTGCTGAATTCGCAAAATCTTGGAAATTAAAGGAATCAATTCTCATAAGCATAAGAATGGAAAATGTCTGCACGCAATGCGTGGCACGTTTCGCACTGTAGCAGTTTCAGGAAGCCAGGAATTAGATTAGAGTTGAAATTAGAACGTTGAGAAAAATCCCGACAATTTCGATATGTCAGTGCGTGTACACCGCTAGATGGCGCTATAACCTACGTGTCGTCCGCAAAACCCGTGTCAGATTCTTAAAGAAGCTGCTCTAATGCTCTCCTTCGCGGCTTTGCCCCGGAGGACTTTTCGTGATAGCTAGGTCATTTCGATCGCAGGCACATGAGTCATGAATGTCGTGCCGAACCCGCGTGTATATTCTCGATGAACTCGCACGGCTGATCGGAAAGGTTAAATCCGCCGGATCGGCATAGATCTCTGTTTACCGGTTGTTGCGGTGGCCTAGTACTATTTACGAATGTCAGAGGTACCAAAATGGCGGAGGGGTGGGAGGCTCCGCCCTTTTTGCAATGTAAACCTAACCTATACTGTCGCTGACTGAAAATTGTGACTCACTGTCGTTCTCTTCCTCGTCGTCCGCGTTCGGTACGTACACGCCGGATCTTCTACCCCCGAATAGGATTTTGAACGTTTCCCTGAGTTTGTTGATGCCGACTGGATTGAAACTGAAACGCAGGTCCACTCCGTCGGCTGAAAGTGCGCGT
Organism: Botryllus schlosseri; assembly: GCA_000444245.1. NCBI lineage: Eukaryota > Metazoa > Chordata > Ascidiacea > Stolidobranchia > Styelidae > Botryllus > Botryllus schlosseri. The sequence continues at coordinate 20,975 of ATSW01008199.1, read as the reverse complement.
ATTAGGGCACGATTGTAATACCATCACATTCATGTAACGTGAATAATGAATATTGACATGAAAATCATTGATTTTTCTTTGGTAAAACTTTTTCCAAACTACATACCCAAATAAACACCTAACACTTTTTTCGTTCGCAAATTTATAGATTCATGAATATAGATATAAAAACATTTCTGTATTGGAGTGACTGTCAACTTAGATTAAACGCCCGACCAAACGAAAAAAAAGTTTTTAGTTCGCAAATGTTCCTCGAAATTGCTAGTTTCGTGAATATAGATATTAAAAACTATTGAATTTTTATTAGTGGTCTGTTTAGTTAGACGCTCAACCAAATAGGGAAACACTTTTCTCTTTCTCAAATATTACTCTAAAGTCTAGTATCGTGAATATAGAAATAATCATATAAATGAGATTTATTTATAATATTGTCTGGCTATTTTCAAACAAGAGACCATCACTAGTTATCTCCTGAATGATTTACTCTGGGTGGAATCCCAAAGTTGATTTTATTTATTGAAACATAATTAGCTAATACACTCACTGGATTGCAACGGTCTCTTGTACAGTATTCCCGTCATCGGAATGCACTCGAAGTATTTCTTGAATATTTTGACCACGCATCGCGGGTCGTAGGGCGTCGACAGTTTGCGCGTCACTTCCCTGCGAGGCAGATCAAAACACCCTTTAAAATCCGATTCGATTTCGTGCATATAGAATAGAACATCTTACCCGTTCTCACGCGTGAATTCCACGTATTCGTGACCCGATTTACTGTCCAGGCCTATGCGAAACTGCGACACTTGCAACGAATGGTGCTCCTCCATGCTTGTGATCTAGATGATTAGTGAGTTGAAGCTGGAGGGAAATGATGCTCGCATCCTGCCCGTTACTCATTAAGAATAACTGTCTTCCTGTGAAGGAATCTTATAGGGCAGAAGATGACAGATTTTTCGATATGTGATATTGATTATGTGGTGCTGTCGTGAGATGGCGTTGATGGATTGTACATTGACACAAAATGAACGGATTCTTTAATAAATCTCCTATGTTCTGCCTTGGTAGGTTTTATAAAGTTATATTCATTTGCAAATGGAAAGCTACCAAGCCTTACTCAATAAAATTACGCTTTCTGGTAAATCATATATTGCGGATTGTGGCTATCAATGTATGACACTTCGCGATTTGTCTATAGATAACAACGGATCGGAATAAAGGCCTTCAAAATGATATCCAGTAGAAAGCCGAAATTATGTGGATACATACTGACCACGCGATTTCGTGAACTAATTAGCAATAAATTAGCTGTTGAAACACCGTAATAACCTCAAATCGGCTCCACTAGGGTGGAGTTATGTATTCAGGTTGGCGCCTACCATAGGAAGAACGGATAATAGCGCGCGTAGAGCTGATACTCACGTGGAAAGTGACGCAATTTGAATAAAACACAGCCCGGAATAGACCTTTGGCTGTGTTCAGATTGAACATAGAATTTGACCATTGGTCTTGCATTCCAGCGTCGTTGCTTTGCGGAGACGAGCCACCGGCGTCTGGAAAGATATGTGTAATAGTTTGATAACTTGAAAATCATGTTCTTGTTATTATGTCTCCGAAATTGGGTTTATATGAAGTACGACTTTCTCGGGTTTAATGTCTTCGAAGTGATGTAATGACTAAAGCGAGTCTGCGACGCCGGATTTCGCTGGAGGTTAATGGCTTACAAATGAGCAATCCTGCGAGAACGTTCGCTAATAGCATAACAAGTGCTTAAAAACGTAAAGTAGTCGCTCGTAGATATTGTTTATTCCGAAGGAATAGTCATCCAGAATTGATATCCTCTAACATTCGGGAAATATCCTGACGTATTTAATGGGTCGCCATATATGTTGGAATGATATTTGACACATGTAGACCGGAGAGCTTCTTGGAGGTACAGAACTTCAATATACAATTGAATAATATATTCATATGGAAAGATACCCGGGTATTTTCGGCTGACACTCGTCAGCAACTTGCAGAGAATTGGGAATAACATTGTATATCGACAGTCGTATCACAGATGATTAATCCTAACGAGTGTCCAATGTCCATGTCCACTGAAAATATCCCGGTTTATTTCAATATGAATATACTATACAATTGTACATTTAGATCACGAAATTACATTCGTGACGGAGATACAATGTCGGATTTATGCGCGCAGTTGGTAAATTATCTATCAGATTCGTTGGATCATTCATCATACACCACCTTCGCTGCGTTACAAATTTCGTTATGGCATGAACCTTGGCCCACTGACGCCGAGCGTTGTGTTTTGCATTATTTGCGTCTTTCTTCTAGCGGAAACTAACGGTTACGCTATCGCGTTTCATAATTCAAACACTTTCCACATAACTTTTGCGACCGGAATTGCATAAATCACATTATTTCCTGCTCATCGGGTAGAAACACGCACGGCCCAGATCATGAAGAAGCCTATACCTCTCCTGCCGCTTGACATTTTCGAATTAATCACGTCCGATCGTGCCTTTAACGCTTCCCGAAACTCTGCGAACGTAGGGGAGTACTTGTCGAAAAACGTGATGTCGGAACGCCCGGATACGTGGCGCAGGTGACGCTGCAAGCCCGAAGCTATCTGCATGAGAGTGTCCGGGGGATAGGGCCTCTTGTCTCTCCTCCTCACCTGCGTTGCAAAACAAGGGTATCGATTAAGGCGCTGTAAACGGATAGGGATTGATCGAGTGTCACCTCGGTTATGAAACGTGGAAGCCAGTAACTCATGAGATCCACGCTAGCGTCTTTGATATCCAACGGTACGATTTCGTACAATCCTGTTTTTCCGCTTAAGTTTGCTCGGGAATTGCGTTCTATGGCCCAATCTCGCCATACCTGTGAATGTAATGCATGTAGTGGATCTGTTGAAGGATTTGTGATCTTTTTTCGAAATGGAATTTGGATACATTTAATTGTACACTTATATATTTATTATCCCCCGCAATTGCGGTGCCTTGTCAGTGTCAGACTAGGCTCGAAGGCTTCAGATAAGTACATTGTTTGCAACCACGAAATAATAATACCAAATGTACTTGAACAAAAATGAATTCAAATTTATGTTCACTGCTTCGCCGAAATGTAATTATGAACGCCAACATGCCCATTGCTGAGTCTTGTGCTACATTGCCGGAATAACATATCGAAACAATGACTCTCGTTGATATATATGTTCTCAGTGATGAGGGGCGTATAATCTTGGCATCGGGAAAGGTTTATTCTCGCTGCACGATAGGAATCATCAAATTTGCTGCCCGATGGGGCTTGGAGTGCTCTAATGGTTACGCCCAACTACCACTGGTCACTGTGCTTTGTTCGCGACGCGCAATCATCATCTATTACACTGACGGGTTTAATGCTTTTGTGCACGTAATTCTTACCTTAACGGCCCAGTTATTTTGTCGCATTGTCCTTTCCGGTATGGCCGCAGTTGAAGCTGATGTCGGCAAGTTCGCTTTCTGCTCGTAATCGCCGCCAAGGCCTATCACGTTTGGAAACGGGGGCGAAGTCCTGTGTTGCTCCTTATACCCGTTCGATTTCGCCCGAGCCAGAGCGTTCACAGTCATCGCGTTCCAAATGTCCATAATTGTAGCCGGGCCGGCCCTGGCCGCGATATGCCGCGACAGGGCTGCGTTGTAATCGAACAAGCTCTTCTCCGGTGGTATAGCCATCGGAGAGGCCCTTTCCATCATCAAATGTGGAGCTATCTGTCTTAGTTTATCAGCGTCTGATTCAGACGCGGCCGAGGTCGGGAGAATATCGCCCCTTTCGCGGTTGATAGCGGTATCTTCTTGAGGCGTCGTAGGTGAGTTACTGTCGTCTGTCTTTCGGCGGATGAAAGAATAGAAATGCTGCAGGATGCTGGATTTTGATTTGTCGCCCTCGCGGTAGTCTTCCTTGTAATCGTCCACGATTATGTCTTCCTGCTTCTCGTCGGTTTCTGACGAATTTTCGTGCTCGCGTTTCGAACGCTTGCTGCTGCAACTGTGCTCCGTTTCTTGTTCGTATATGTCCTCTTCGTCCATGGCGCGTTTTTTCCTGAGCAGACTCAGGTTGAGAGGATGGGGCGCCATTGATGATACGCCTTCCATGGTGGGAGTACACACTTCTGCCATCTCTGCGTGTATATCTCGCCGATGAGTTTTATAATAAATATAACCTGTAATAAATCGTGGGCATGTGAAATCACAGAACTTCAGTAACGACAGTTACGTTGCCCTTTCCCATACATATTACTTTTTGAATAGACTGTCTTCAATATACAATTGAATGGTATATTCGCAACGCAGGGGCAATGCGAGTTTCTAAAATCTACTATCAACTAGTTTCAGACAAAAATATTGGGGCTTATTTCAATATGAATATACTATACAATATCACTATCGCAGTGTGCAACACACTATTCAAACCTTGGATTTAAAACCCAACCCCTGCCGTTGGTTTAATACGCCGATATATTTGCGAATAGTGGCCGCCGTGTGTGATATACTGCATTTTTATCCCACATATGCATCCGGAACGAGGAAAAACGAATAGAAATCGATCATTATTATTTTATTCATACGTACGCTGCAAGGCAGTGTCTCGCTTTCATAATCGCGCTGGAGTAAATGTGTACCAGCCGATAGTACCTAACTTTTACATTGAGTACATCTCACCGACAGGCGATCATACTGACAAGACCTCTATAAATCTACACTGCAATAATCCGCACTCCGACCCTTGAATAGCACAAAACAAACTCAAATCCGCGCGATTCGAATTTGCATTCCTATAATAAAGCTCCATGTCTACTTTTGACAACAGCTTATACTTGTGCGCATCCATGTTGCTCATCCTTTCTCTCTTCGATCGCTCCCACCCCGCTCACTCTTGATCTCCGAGAATTCCAAGTACATTACAGTCGTTAAAACTCTCGAATGTTATTCTATTTCTCATCCGTCCATTTGCGTTATTGATGAATTCGAGCATCGATAGGGCGTAATTGAACAGATTTTTTAATATCGCTCCGAAAAACGAGAGAGTGTAAATCATTGTCGACTTACAGGGGCTAATCATAACAATAGAGCAAGAGAACTCCACAAACTTTCTATATTACACTGCATTGTTTCACGGTGCTAGTTTGATGATATATGCGCACCACGCGAATTAGGTTAAGTCTTGAGAAGTTCATAATGAACTGTATCACACAGATAAAAGGCGACGGATTACTTATAAAAGAATTGATACATTAATATCCCGCTGTTTTATGACTTGACATAAAATATTAGCGCTTCGCTCTGTTTAACTCAGCATTGTGGACTTTGAGATTATTCTTTTCACCAGGCGAGTATAAAGAACTAAAAGATAATCCTGCTTTACACTGTATTGGTATAAGGGACACATCCTAGCATTATTACTTAATATCCATTCCTCTCCAATAAACTTTTATTTCGTTGCCGTCCTTGCATTAGTGTCGCAACAGTACACGATCCAGAAAGCGTCATATGCAGTGATTGATTATGATCATCCCGACTTAATAGAAATGCGAGCGCCCCCCTTTGTCGCTTTATAGTCTGCATTTGACAACAAGGGACAGCCCATCGATTCGATAATATTTACATTCGCTCTATCAGACATGTGCATTGTAGATGCACACGCCACGCGCGTAATTGCAATCCGCATTGTGAAATACAAGTATTTTCCAACGATCTTAAAAAGCGCATGGAATCTGCAATCTGTATTAGATTATTACAGACTGGTCATTCAAGATTGAACGGTCATCTCCATTGAGTAAGAAGTCACGATAATGACCTTGGTGACACATGCGGGGTGTCACAGACAGTGTCTAGCGTTTTCAATTCCATTTCTCAATTGGCTGTAGTATAGCTATGCTTTGTAACATCGAATTAAAACCGCCGAACGAAATATAGCACCACGAATGCGGAAATCGGTAGTGATACGATTGTGAATTTACATTTATTTGCAATGTAATTTCCAATTCTCTAACCAGTTGCTGGCATAAAGCCAAGTAGCTTATCCATATCACACTCCTAATACCAAATCTATGATCAAAATGACTCGAGTCGATGTGAGTGACATCTTACGAAATGCTCTTCATTCAACGAACACTGCTTAGGTAATATCAGAAAAAAGCGCTTTCCAGTGCAACTTCCATCGAAAACTGCGAACAACTCAATCCGAAATTTTGCTAATTCCGATACACGTGGCCGAAAATATATGATCTATCGATTCACATCAGCATTTATGTAGACATAGGCGTTGAAATGGATGACATTGTGCCTTCATATGCTTGTGTTCACGGAGAACCTTTTATGCGTTATTCGCACAATCCCTTCAGAGCACCTAGTACTATCATTATCGGGTGTAGAGCTTGCTCAGGTGACGGAATACATCGTGGTCCCCGAAAATAAACTTTTGTACGGGACCCCAACGATAAAACAAACGAATGGCCTGCTTGTGACGTCATTTAAATACTGTCTTCAAATTAACAATGCAATCTGCTGTATGCGCCTTGGTCGCGCTATCAAAATGGTCTACAATGGATCAACGGTCAGGAAGTTATTCAACATAACAAATTCCGATGCAAGATCGGAAGCCTTATTATAATCATGCTCAGTTGGAAGTCCGCTTATTTTAATAACTTGCGTTGCTGCGGAACTGTGCAATGTTTAGTACCTGATACCCTGATACTGTTTTAGCGTAACCCCTGCGCATGCTTTGCAACAGAGGAGTATATACTATCCCCTATGCACGATATCTAAACAAACTGTCATAGTTACCACGCAAAATTTGATATATCGTCTTCTAGCTAATGTTTTCTCTTCTATATCAGCACCCCTCTATCGATTCTGTCTGTACTTGATACATACTTTTGTCTTTTGAACTGCGATTCCCTATTCTATCTGCGCGCTTTCCGCGCAGACTGTCAGGAAAGCGACAATACGCAGACTTCGCCATTGTCAACTAAATATCGCGTACCGCTTCTAGCACGTTTGTGCCATATATCATGATAACAAACTTTAAACATAAGCGACGTGTTTTACAACAAGCTCCAATCAAGAAGTAAGTTTTTATCTAGTTTGATTTTGCATATGTTAGATGTTACGGAGCGTGATTGCTGTGTTCGGCCGTATACTCTCTAGCACTGGTGCAGGGCGGACCTTGTCATTGTGTTATAACTGATAATACACGAGGGAAGTTTTGATCCAAGAATGGAATCCCAAACACTTCTGCTGTTAGTAAGTTAGCAGTGTAAATTCTGGCCATTTTGGGTCTACTCACAGCTGTGAGCCAGCGTTTTCAAGAATGAACTTTATAAAGAATGGATTTAGAATTTGTATGGCAAGTGAAAACTTTCACAACAGCCTTGACTCGCCATCGCCACTTTAGAACCAAGATTTAAAGAACTAACCTAAAGTAAAAACGGCAATTCTCGGATTAGCTGCGAATAACGGAATAATAAATACATTTCGCTCATTGATTTTGAATAGTATATCCATGTTGAGATAAACCCGAATATGTTCGGCTTATTTCAATATGAATACACTATCCAATTGTACCTTGAAGTTTTGTACCTCTCTAAGAATCTCTCATTGATTTTGCTAATGCCGTATTGCGTTTGTATGAATGTAAATGATTTCATGAGGGTTCTATAACGGACTTGATAAAAACTTTTCTAAGGGCACCTTTGGTACAGCATTGTAGAAAGAGATAGCGCTGCACCTGTGTATAATGCTTGGAGCATTCGGGATAGGCGAACCTGACTTTTCCCGATTAGCATTTCTCGCGCCAAGAAATCTTTTACTAAAGTTCCGTCCCTACAAGAAGCTCTTCAAATCTATTGCAGGCCAACTGTTTTTCGGAATTCGAACTTATCCCAATTACGCCAACGCCAAACCCGCAACGCGCGCGCATTAATGCCCTCTCGCACATCCTCACCTTTGTTCTAAATATCTGACAGTTATACTTCGGTTAAATCGCTCTGTCGTGGTTTTGCGGTGATTACGGAAGTCTTGCTCGTTGAATAGTGATTGCGCCTAGCGTCGTCGTCTAATGTGTTTGTGTGACGATTGTGTATTGCGAAAACGCGTTTCCCATCGCTGTCTTCGCGTGTCACATCCTGAGGTTAACAATACGTCACCGCGTATCGCCGTTGACGGACGTGATCAGTGAGTTTGGCAATGGCCGGTCATTCGGACGCACCACCACTACGTGATATCAACGTGTAATTGTTATCAAACTATAGATAATTCTACTTGTGTGATTAGAGAGATTCGAGTTAATTGTCTTTGTTATAGTTTGTGATATGTTTCTAATATCTCATTTTAAGTCTAATCTAAGTTATGGTTTTCTGGGAATGCTACATGAGAATTTTACAGTGCTAACCGTGCCACGATTAATATACAGACATTCTCGTGCTTATGATGAGCTGAACTTCATTCAATTTCCAAGTTTTCGCGAATTCCGTAATTCTCATCTAATTTGTAAAATAAAACTGTATAGCTACAATTTTAATTCCAGGCTGATTTGGAAAAGCTAAAGATTTCCAATTGTCAAGCTAAAACACTGCAAAATTTGATTTAGTCGCACTCCAAACGCTTACGCTCTCGCGACACGAGAGAATCCATGCTGGACTTATTCATATTGCGGGCATTGTATTTCGAGCAGATCATTATCAACGCGGCTGCCTGAAACTGCCGATGAATGATAATAATTGATAACATACTCGCGACGGACCGCATTGCATTGTAAAATATACGGCTAGAATAGGAAATATAAAGCTTCAGATTATAAATAAGATAATTGATACTATGCGTGATAGTCACTATAAATCGCAACATCAGCTATACTGATTATGTAATCCGCGCGGATGAGGTTTTTATCAGCGAATTGTGTTATTGTGGTCTCTTTATACCTTTTACCACTCATATTACGTCAGCCTACGTGTAGTCCTCGGGACTGTTCTCGGATAAAATTGGTGTGAATTATTTCAAAAGGGGTGTTTGCATACTAATGACAAGTCAGAAGGGGTCAGTAACGGAGTACTCCTTTTTCTGAGTACTCAGTTAGGTTTTGCCTACTGGTAATACATACTCAATTACTTATGTTATTTTTTGATCACTTCTGCTTCATCAATTGTTGCAGTGTTACTCCCTCATCTGTCCGAATAGCGATGTTGACTGCCGTATTTTAACCACCTCTCAAAAATACAATAGGGTCGGAAAATAACAATAGGGCTGAACATGGCCTAATAAGACACGGGTCTAGGGACTCTAGATCAGTGATCCCCGACCGATATTAGTTATGTCTAAAAAGCCGTCCAAGGCCGCTTCTGAAAACCCGGAGATTTCTTGCAGACTAGCGCCAAACGCACGATTGAATACCCGTCAGACTCGGATATATCTTAAGTTCTGCTGGTCGTAGACCTTTATATATCGTCTCTGAAAAGTAAATTTCGACACAATTTTCTAACATCAAAATAACGGCTCATAGTCAAGTATAAATTGCAGTAAGTCCAATATTACTCAGCGTATAATCCCCCGTAAACTTGTGCATAAAGTGCTGGAATGTATAAAGAGCTATCACATAACGACATAATATAATAGTATGTTGTATTAATGATATGCATTTTCAATTTATTTCAATGAATAGCACTCGCCAATCTGCGTCTATCAATGCTAAAATAACCGATATAGACTCTATAGAAGTCTGTGTGCAATGTGCATGCTTCCGAATTAATTGGACGGTGAGATCCAGAGGTAGGCTGGCTGACTTAAACTTTTCGTTATAAGTAGCATACTCGGAGTGTTTTCATGCGGCTCCATACGTACTCTGAAGTTAAAACGGCGGCTATTACATCCAAAAGGTTTGGGAACCGTCGCTCTTGTGAATCGTTACATTTCAACGTTGGAATAGTATATTCATATTGAAATAAACCCGAATATTTTCGGCTGACACTCACTCGTCAGGCGTAATCGTCAGCAAGTAGTCGAGAATTGGACGGATCATTTATATCAACAATTGTATTTCGCACAACACAGCAATTTGATTGTAGAGAATTGATGCTTCGCCCCAAAACAAATGGTACAGAAAATGACAATGTAAACCTGTTCCTTTCAGTACTTATAACAGTGGTTCCCAACCTTTTTCGTCTCGTTCCCCCCTTGGCCGATATTTGAGCTAAAATTCCCCCTCTATGAAAATGTCGCCTGTGACTAAAAAATGTGCTTTTTAACGCGCAACCATTTGTTGACTGAGCAATTAAAGGCCAAACATATTCAGGTATGTCCGAACTATGTCGAATGCGGACCGCACTAAACTTTGGCCGCTGACGAATAATAAATCATCAAGTCTGCTTGCTATGGACCTGAGTTGAATCGATGAATTTGGTATGTTTTTCACGTTAGCTCATATGTTGGCTTGAAAAGTTAAAAAATTACACTAGCGGCCTTGTGCTGAATTCGGTTTGACGTTTTCCTGCCTAGTAGCAATTTGGTCGAGAGGCTGTCCCGGGCCCAACGAAATCGTCTCGTGAGTCTCACTTTATCAGTGGGTGAAATATCTACGGAAGGCATTTAAACATACACCTAGCTTGAAATCCGCCAAAGAAACATATAACTGTAAAGAACTAATTTCTACTTAACAGTTCTATAACATAAAAATCTAAAAACCTTGTGAACCCAGTGTATCTTCCGATACATTGTCAAAGCCATATTCCCCCTAAAAAATTTAAGCCAGATTCCCCCCTAAAAATTTCAAAATTCCCCCAAGGGGGGAATTCCTCCCCGGTTGGGAACCACTGACTTAGTACATATGAATAATTAGACCTGCATAGCCGAACACGAGGTTAACCAATAACGATGCTTGATGGACACATAAATCACGAATCCCATTTGCACCCTTTCACCGCAAAGCGAAACGCGTATGTTACATTTCTAACGAGCCATCGGGAGTATACCCATTTTCATCTGCGGTTGTCAATCACGCGCTGCACGCTCCAGCGAAATCACACAAGATATCAGACCGCGTCAGTTAGGTCTACGATGGCAGTCCGTCATAATTTAAACCCGCAAGTACGCCACTCTCTCCGATTCAATCCTAATATCTGTCATCCCGAAGACTTGTGCCTTGAAACTGATACCGGGAAACGTCTATCTCTCGTCTATATAGACAAGTTTTGTTAATCGCACAATATGCGGTATTATGCGACATCTTTTACCCTTTTGGAAATTGTGCGGTATTATCATAGAGCAGCATCGGCCACAATGGATATCCGGGTATACGGTATTGAGTTGTGTGCGTTTTCGATCTTGTACAGATGCTGCTCTATAGATGGATTAGGATTTTAATCGCGTCGGCCCTTCTCGTAAAATGCTTGATATGTAGGAATTTCAGATATTCAAAAGTCGCGGACTGTTCCATCTTTTCTTGATGTATAGCATTTTCATACGCCTTTTCGGGTGCTTTATAAAATACAATTGTAATACAATATCAGAGGAAGCCAGTAACGAATTCTTCTACTTCTTTACAGTGCCTAAGTAGGTTTTTTCATACTCCCAACAACACAACAATGCAATACAATAATTTTGAGAATCTGGGCACCTTCACGTAACATGTCAAATCTGAATTTTTTTAAGAGCATCCGAATTTTAATGACCGTATATTCGGGTCGAACTGAATCGAACCGAACATTCCGACTTAAATTAGAATCACGGATATCTGCTATGCGTTGAAACTGCGTTTAATGCACACAGGCGTACTATGCAATGTATGTTTCTCCACTCTTAAAATCATAATCTGTTTATGTAGCTTTTCGTATTGGTTGAACATCTTGAATTGGTTCGATAACCGGTTCCAAGCACCCTTTTCCTTTAATACCAAAGCAATAACGTAACTGACTGCTGTCGGGTTAGTCGACAGCATGTCATACCTGCATTTGGGAGTATACGCGATTCATCATATAAAATCAAGTATGTCTCGATCGGAGAACGCAAGGCGAGCTCATCATCTGAATGAGTTCTAAGAATGTTTGTTTGTACAGAAAGGTCTGTAGGCTGTCGAAAAGTCGCGTCGAGAAATGTGATTAGGTGCTATAATTCTCGTAGGTGCCGTCGATTATGCTGCACTTCCCTTCGTTTTATTAAACAGTCGCATTGGATTACCGTGCGTGTTCAAATTCTTCGGCGAATCACCATTATGGTTAACTGGCAAGTTCGTGAAATCCCCGGCCGCTAAACTCGAATCGAAAATTGCGTAATCGCCGAAGTCCACCCAGCTAAAATCAGAGTAACTTATGTTCATTTAAGAGACGAGGGTTTTTGTGATGTTTTCGTTCTCTTTCGGCCACATGGGGAGAATTTTACAAAAACTCGATTTTCTCAAGATTTGAAGTATGGATCTCAAAATTAAAAAAAAAAATGCCGTATTCTACTCTGTTTCAACAGCGACTTTCAGACCATCGGTACTTCTGGTAAAAATTTCACATTTGCAACCATTTCAACGAATGAAAACGGGCCAAAATGCACCTATTCTCATGGAGATATGTCCCAGTCCCAGGAATATAGTGTGTTTAGTTATTGCGTACCGCCCAAGCTCGGATAACTAGAAAATTTTCAGGTTTTCCGATGTAGATTAAAATTGGAGTTCATGCTTAAGATTTTTTCTTCAAATTAGTCTAGGATTAGAATTACACCTACATAATTTTTTCTTCAAATTCGATTAGAGTTAGAATTACTGAATTCGCGGAATGGGTGGGAAATCGCTGCTTTGTACCAGAAAGTGCTGTTGGTCTGATTTGTTCACTACGCTATGATGGAAATTCGATTAATACACCTATTTTACGGTATGGTTGAGGTAGGTTTTCAAGCGATCAAAATTCGTACCCCAATACCTAACTCATGCCGCCCCGCTCATAGGTTCTAAAAGCAATTTCGAGTGCTGGAACCAAGTTGTGATACGCCAATCACCAGGCGCTAATGTACCTTTCAGCATGATTTAAGTATCTTTAAAATCGTCGAGGTCAAAATGTTTTCTCAACCCGGCATATCATCTTAAAATAGCCGCGACTATTTGCCGTATGTCGGTATGACATGCATTGCATCGGGGCTCATTCCCTAATGCACCTAATCAGTTATGGTGACGCGCTGTTGCTTGGCGAACAATCCTGCATATACGATGCCATTGTCCGTAGTTAATCTGCAAATTTGCCTGTCGCTGATAGCTGTTTAACATAGCGAAACTAAAATTCAGCAGTAGATTGATTTAAACCTGTGCTGTGCTATACAAATGCAGGCTATTTAGACCATTACCGGAACGCGTTTAGGCTTCCAACCCTCAACCGCTCTCGACGACCTAATACCCTTGCGTCTGATCGATTTGTTATGCACGCAATCAGCAAGATTAATTTAGATATTGCTCGGGAACATTAGCCCGCCGTATAATATGCTTTGCAAAACATAAGACTAATTCCAAGCGACGCAATTTAACATAGTGTTTGCCTGTAGGAATTTAGGGCGCTGGACATCAAGTATTGATCGGCTATTGTAGACTGAACTAAATGCGGGTCTCTTGTTCGCTATATGCTACAGACCAGACCTGGACGACTAGATAATTTTAGTTGTATAATTGGACTGATTAGATCAAAATATCAGTGATATAATTCTAATTTAATGGTTTTACTGAACATGCTGCTGGAAAACTGTACTGTGCGAAACGAGCCAAGCTTGATGTACAGACATTTACTATTCTCGTGCTTACGAGAATTGACTCTAATTCCTAGGGCGATTTTTTACCTAAAAAACGGAAGATTTTGACCGAAAAAAATCAAAATTTTGACATTTTTTTACCTTAAAAATCTTAATTTTCACCAAATTTGACCTGACGTATGCAAATTAGGTGTTTTCCCGCATAATGTTAGAATTTTACCATTTATCTTCATTTCTGGTTGGAACTGTCTGTCCTTGCGAAGTAGTTTGGCCTCAAAAAACTTTTTCGCTTTAAAAACTGACTAATTTTTACATGAAAAACTTTATTTTAACGAAATCTGACCCTATAAAGAATTCCAGTAGTTACATCATGCATTATGGTCAAAATAATTAAAAAAAATTGTAGTACAACGAAAGACACTTTCCTATATTCTCGGGTAGAAAGTGTCTGTCCGCACTAAGTAGCTTGCCAAGAATGGAGAAAGACCGTTAAACAGCAGCAGTTGTTGGCTGACAACACTGAAGTTGTGCGTGCACTGCTGGTGACAAACCGTGTTGCTTCATTCTGGCAATGTTGTCCACATCACAATTTTTCATCGCGCGCTTCTTGATATATGAACCACGCAATGACCACGCAGTCTCGCTTCAGTTAGGATATTGCGGTACGTTGAGCATAACGCCGTGCCAACCTATTTGTTTCATTTGAATATTTATGATTCACAATGAGCACACAATTGGCCGTCTACAACGATAGGCCTATAAAGTAGGCTACAAGCTGTAAAATGTTAAATGATAAGTTCGCCGACAGTGCGAAATCTACGATACAAACGAAATGCAGTGTTATCTTTGTAAACAATTTTGACATAAGTTTTTGCGAAGTAATTAATTCTAATTTTATTTTAATTTGTAAAATGTGTTGTTGCTTCAGGATTGGTTAAGGCAGGTACATCTTAGTGCAAGGCTTGTGTATCTCTTGATGTTCCAACTTTTCACGCAAAAACATGCGGTCCCTGAAAATTTTAAGTGTATCTGATGTGTGCGTGCGTTTTTTTTTAACCTACAAATCGTAATATGCGTGGCTCGAGTCGAGATTTTTCACGAAAGTGTCGCTAATTGACAACGTATCAATAATTGGTGAAACTTGGTCTCATTTGTTGGTGATATAAATCGACATCGATTAAGCGATGTAATTCCCTTGTCTGGACGCGTAATTCGACAGATACGCCACGCTGGTTATGGCAAAATCGCCTCTGTTCATGCGTATTGCGTAGGTACGGGTAATCAAGGAGAGTCATTCTTACATAATAATCATCGCGGATGCTAATGTACTTTCGGTTCCACGTATTCGGGCGGCGATGAGTTAATATGCATTCCGCCCTCTATTGGGGAAATGAGGTAACAGTATATCTGCGTAATTCGTCTATGGGCGTCAACACCGTCACGCGCCTGGTTTCATGATGTCTTTGGAAGTCGCCTGACACAAACGTAACACATGAGCTATCTTCGATTCGGAGTTTTCGGTGTTTTAGTGCAGTGTTCGGTTTGTACCTCGTCATAAGTCACACATACGTAAGATATGGTGCGATTGGTGGTTTGCGTCACGCTGGTGTCTTTGAATTCTGGAAGGCGTTGCAGACTATAGAGCCGGGGTCTCAAACACGCGGCCCGCGAGACCATTTTGTGCGGCCCGCGTCAGCAGGCCCGAAACCCGCAAATGCGCTTCACTGCTGAAATTCTCTGATATCAGATTAACCAAGTTGTTAAATTCAGAAATATTCTGCCTATAATTGTGGCACGTCAAATGTCAGCTAGCAGCAAAATTGTAACGCGACAGCTTTCACGATGCCACGATGCATTTGTCCCCTTGCATTGCGTCTGTATCTCATTATTGTGACAAGTTATGCCAAGTACAACAACAATTTTAATCACACATATCAAAAGAAAAATTCGTGCCAGGGGTGAATATTACGATGCTATATCACATTTTCATGATGTGTGTTGAATGCCAATCTATAAAAAATGATAAGGCATGCCTGGAAATACATTGAATACCCCCATTCTTGATGCTGCGGCCCGCAGCGTCATCAAAAACTAGCAATTGGCCACGAGCAAATTTGAGTTTGAGACCCCCGCTATGGAGCTAATTGGGGGTACATAACTTCAATATTGAATTGAGCAGTGTATTCCCATGAACACGATAGACAGGTTTTGAAGAGGAAAACGGAGATAGGCTACATCTGGCATTTTAAAGATCGCATTTAAGTACAATTTTGAACACAGATGTATTACCTTTCAATTTTTTATCTTTACGCAACCGTTTTCAACTGATAACATCACAAAAGCAACGAACTAGAAACACTCTGGTGAATCGCCGGTAGTAAGGAGAATTAACCCCTCGATCTTTGGGGGCTTTGAGGGGAAGGAAGATCACGATGAGGATGACCAAAATTGATCATAAAAAGTGTTTTATGTACTAAACTATCATTGGAAACACAATGACCGAAGTTTTCTGACCATTTTTGAAATCTGAACAACCCTATCGACACGTCTTTCAACTTGCTCATTCTGCTTGTGAGTAGGAATTTACTGTATCACTACCACCTCTGCGGTTTTATTGTAGGCGTTCATATTATTTTCGGACATGGTGAAACTCTTTCAATATCATATAATCGACAATCAGCATAGTCGACTGCAGCACGACCAGCGTTGAAAAAAGCATTAGACTCATTTTTACCGTGTTATTTCACGTGTAGCGAAGGTTGCATCTTACGCAATGTCCTCGACAACACTTGCACGCCTAGGCCTTTAACGTGGGTGACATTTTCCGTCAACACAGTATCGATATTAAGCTTTCCAAACACCATAATTAACACCCATCGTACATCAGCGTTACCACACAAGATTTAAAGGGTTGAAGTAATCTGGAGACGTTTAACGCGTCAGAGCAAGAGAGCCAGATTAGGGCGGATTTTCATCGACAATATGCGAGCGGTTTTACGCGTTTGAGAGAGATTAGCCCTGTAGCAATATGGCGTCTAATGACTGTAATCTAAATCGGAACTGTTAGTGTAGAGTTATGAGTAGTAATACGAGTGTGTGCTTAGAGGCTTTGTCTCGAATTAACCTTTGCGGTTGCATTGATTCGGATTAGGAGTGGACTTGGATTCGATATTATATTAGCATTGCATATTGCTGTCTAAAGTTTAAACAGGATATCGAATATTATTCCCGGTTTGGACAAAGTCTAATGTCTGATAACAGTCATGCTTCTATATCTATTTGTGGAAAACGGTGATTTTATTTCGAGTTTTTCTGAGTGTGTTCAGTGTGATTGTGAATATGCAATGTTCTTTACAATTCTCTACTATAGTTGCTTCCGCTGTCGAGTGTCAGCCGACAATATTTCAATATGAATATAGTATTCAATTGTATAGTTAAGTTCTGTACCTCCAACAGTGTCTATCTATATAATAAACGATGATTTAAAAATATAATCATTTTGGTATGGCGGGTATTACGGATACCCGTGCAAGTCGTACGTTTGCGTCCAATCCTTTTTGCGACCGTGATTTGTGTTCTGAAATACTTTTCAATTCTCATCCCGTACGCGAGGGCCACACACGTAGTACACTCCAGATTTGGGCAATTGCAATTACAATTGGATTGGATTAGAATTAGAATTACTGAATTCGAAAAAACTTGTAAATTGAATCGAATTGTGATTCAGAAAGTACTACAACAAAAACCGAGTTCATCTCACATCAAACAGACTTCATTCTCGTAAGATTGGCTGGTTTCGCGCTATACCAATCGCCTGTAGCATTTCAAGTGAATCCATAAATTCGATTACAATTAAAATTAGAGCATAGAAACATTTTACTAATTATATTTGAATAAGATTAATGGAATTTGTAATTGGTCTGATTCGGCAACTGGAATCATCTCAACACAACACACTGTCGTTTGTTTCTATATTTTTATTGTAAAGGAGTCACCGGCTGGCGATTTTAAAGCACAGTTTGTTAGTGATGTCATTATGTACATTACGGACCAGCAGGGCGGACAAACTTGCTTTTATAGAGACACTACTATTTGGAAACTAAGATTGCATATAGTTAATCGGCTGGCGATGTAAACAAGCCTCGCGCAGTCATGCCAGGTTGCAAACTTTTCTCTCTCCAATTCTATCAACATTTAATTTCCACCTGATTAGCAAACGCGCGGCGTCATAGCGTCGTGTAATTTGCGACACGGATAAGGTCAACATAGGTGGCTGCTCTGTCTGGACCGCGCTGTCTACGGGCGGCGGCGGCAAAGTCGGTTTCGAGATTGGCAAGTTCCCGTTCGTGAATAATTCGATGCGTTTAATTGCGGCTGGAATTGATTAATTCGCGGTACATAAATAATACGCTTCTTGTCGTTGAGTGCGAATTTATCAACGACAATTATAGTTTAGATACCGTTTTCCGCTGCGGAAGGGCCACACATACCAACACATGAAACGTGCAGCATTGTCACAAAGTGCAATGAAATCGGAATGGTCGAAAAAATACGAAATGGTCGAAAAAATACGAAATAATCTTTAATGTGATGTAGAATTGGCATTATATTTTTGTGGTCGCATAAAACGTACACGTACATTTTTGAACTTCCACATCGTTCAGACTGACGTACTCGATTTCGCCCACCCCTAGTAACTATTAGATAGAGATGCTGATTTCGGCTCTATGCCTGGCTTGTCATTCGAGAATAGAGATATTTGTGGGATATGAACTTGTGCGGATATTCTAAAGCAGAGATTCCCAACCGCGGCGCCAAGGTAGCCTTCTTACGGCAGTGATGGACCTCTAAAGTCTAAACATGTAACAAAAATACAATAGACGACAGTTGTTGCTTGTTTATATGAATAGTTATAGTCAATTTCTGTATATGCATGCTAAAATGAGTTATGTCTAAAGCCGTCCAAGGCCGCTTCTAAAAATTGGGAACGAGAATTCTTGCAGACAAATACATAAATCTTGAGTACTGCTGCTGCTGGTCATATATCCTTCAGAAATCGTCTCTGGGAAGAGTAGATCTCGACACAATTTTACTAACATCAAAATAACGGCTCATAGTCAAGTATAAATGGCAATAAGTCAATATTACTCAGCGTATAATCCCATGCAAAATTGTGCATGATACATTAGGTGCAGGAATGTATGAAGAGCTATCGCATAACGACAAAATAGTATGTTGTAGTAATGATATGCCTTTTCAGTTTATTTCCATGTATAGCATTCGCTAATCTGCGTCTATCAATGCTAAAATAACCGATACAGAATCTATATAAGTCTATGTGCAATGTGCATGCTTTTGAATTAGCTGGATGGTGAGATCCAGAGGTCGGCTATAGCTACCTTTGAATTTTCGTTGTAAGTACTGAGTCGGGAGTGTTTTCATGCGTCTCCGTACGTACTCTGAAGTTTGAAATGCGGCCCCGACATCCAAAAAGGTCGGGAGCCATTGTTCTAAAGAATCCGTGCGGTTACGAAAATCATAATTAGCATTCCCCGTCTAAACGGCACTGTTTCATAACCGGACGGGATTACGCGCGCGCTAAATTGCGTTAGTCAGTGGCTTAAATTGGCGCCGTCCTCATCCACGATTAGCGACACCGATTAGCGCAACTCCACTCCAAATGGACTTGAGCGCGCGGCCTCTAAAGCCCTTGCAAATCGCGCAACAAACTAATGGCGGCATCCTACCGTATTCCATTACGACAACAGATCAATGCCTTTTTGTGAATAATAACGCTTGATTATCCCAAGAGTGACGCCAAGGCATTCGGCTAATTACGATACTTAGAAAAATTTATGAAGAACAGCACCGATGCTCCCATTATCGGGATAGTTTAATTAGTTAAAAGCGCGTAATGAATTCCGACATACTTCCATAGAGTGTGGCGTGGACGTTCTTTTCCGCCGTCTAAATAATGGAATTGGCCACGCGTAAGGGCGAAATCGATCCTATATTCGGGATAATTGTTTTGCCGTTTAGATATTATGATTATTCTACGCGCGCTCGCGTATAATGACACATTACGACGATGTAGGGCCGTAATTCCCCACTTAAAGTATTGTAATCGCGACCGCGTTTTCGTATGGATATGGGTTTGATTATGTGTTATATATCGTCTTGACTTCCTCTTTGTTTTAAATATGACAATAATTTGGAATATTGTACGCGGTATATGACAAGCGTGGGTCGTACGTGCTAATTTAAACCGTCTGCCGTAATGTGACTTATCTGGTGTACTCGAACTGTCTCTTTTCATTCTTGCGGGCTTCTGTGTTCCAAATCTTTTCAATGGTATATTCATATTGAAATAAACCCTAATATTGGTATAGTAAAGGATCGGTAAGAACATTGCATATCACCCACCGTATTTCAACTATTTGCTGACAATTACCCCTGATGTGAGTAAGGCGAAAATACAATGGGAGCAAGTCGGAATTTATACTACAATATACACGAATAAAAAAATAGTCTGGGTCAAATCATCACGGATCGCAATGCCGGTAAGGCCCGCATTAAACTCACGTTCATGAAGTTCTGCAAATAATTTCATTCCGGCCGATTTTTTTAGATTTTAGAATGCAGACAGTATCAATGGCGAGGTCCATCTCAAATTTATGATTCGAGATTTTAAGGAAAATGGCTCTAACCGCAATTCTTATAGTGTGAGTGCTTGGTATAATGTCCGTATTTATAACAGGGATATCCCTGGTTTATAAGCTTGTATCGATTTCGCCGGCGTAGTATCAAAAGAACTCAGAATAATGGTTTAGTCTACAATATTATAGCACCCACCGGTTGCTTTACGTCGACGACGCAGTCGAGACCTGTGTTGATCGTACTTTCAGGTTAGCGGGTCAGATTTGATAGGGATAACTTTATCGATATCATCAACCCGCTTTACTGTTACGTAAACAAGAAGGAAAATCACGTGACTAAGCAATGCTGGGTTTTTGAAGCTAGACTTTGACAATTAGATAATGTTACGGTAGGTGTCTAATTGACAAAATTAGTGGAGACTGCTGGTAATCCAAGCCTAATCTAATTTGTGAAATGTTTCTATGCCTTACTTTTAATTCATTTTTACAACTTACACTGGAATTCGATTATAGCTACATCAGGGCCTACTATATAGTAGAATATAGTAGGCCTTGGCTACAT
>ATSW01008198.1:0-11417 GCA_000444245.1 Botryllus schlosseri | reverse complement strand
GTGAAAATTAAATGAAACTTTTTATCGCAATTTTGTGAAAAATAAGTGCAGTGCAACTTTCCACGGATTTGACTGCAACAAAAACTTGCCCTAGCTATCAGTTAAGAAAATTATATTCGATTTGAGGATTATTGCCTAACAATTGAATAATTCATGTTCATATTCAAATAAACCCAAATATTTTCGGCTGACACTCGAGCGGGATAATCGTCAACTAGTAGAGAATTTGAGAGAACATTATATATCAACAATCGTATCACCAAATAACTAATTTAAATTCTACTCCATATGCATACGACAAGTGACTCAAGGTGCTACAAATCAATATGTTTCCTTACCTGGACGCCGACGCTTTTGATTGGCAGTAATATTGCTTTGACCGGGAACTTGGAAGATAGTTCCGACAATTTTCCTCTCTCTTGCTCGCTGGTCGCAGCATGGACGTCCTGGAATACAAATATGTCACATTACAATAAATTCATTAAACCGGAAATACCACGACCCGTAGCGTAATCAATGAACCAACAGGGTACCAGGGTAGTTAAGAATGGGAATAAGTTTTCTGGATTCAACGTCAGACTTTGTCAAATATTTTATTTGCATTAATAAGTTTCACAGAGCTTCCTGAAGGTACAGAACTTCAATATACAATTGAATAATATATTAATATTGAATTGAACCAGGATATTTTCGGCTGACACTCATCAGCAACTAGTAGAGAATTGGAAAGAACATTGTATAAATGTATATCAACCATCATCTCATCAAATAGGACATAACTGGCATGAAATTTCGAATAACCAGGGTGAAGACTGAAGAGATACTGCTTTTGGATGGTACATAAGTTGCATAATAAGTAACATAATCAGTTGCACTTCTTCCAACAGAGGTATACGGATAAGGTGAAGTAAAAGTTACACAGAACAGAATCAGATACTCGACTAGTGTGTACTATCTATCAATGCAAAGCTTACCAATTTAGTCTGACAACAGTCCTAATCTAACGTCAATGGTGATGATTACTCTGTAGTAAGGTAGCTAATTACCAAAGAACAAAAACATGATTTAATCACTCAATGCCAGATTTTGCCAAACTTTATTTGCATTTATAAACTGCAATTGGGTCTTTCCATCTAGCAATCAAATCAAAGAGACCAGTGTGCAAAACTGTGCCAAAATGAAACTGGTGATTTTTATCACTGTATGGTAAGTTGTTTATGACAAATCAATTTCAATCCTTGTCTCCATCAAGAATGACAACAACGTACCAAGAAATGCTGTTTACACTATACAAGCTCACTTGGAGATTTAACAATCCGCTATTTGACTAAGGTTCAGTACGAGTTTGTTACAAGACTGTATTTGGCAAGGTCGCTCTTTTGGACAAACAAGTTTCCCCGTCACAGAATGTTAAACAGAAATGACTTTCTCTTTCGGCATTAAACAGAAAAGACTTTCCCTTTTAACATTTTCCCAATTCCATTGACTTAATTTAAGTAGGCCTACAAATCTCCAAAAACTCATCGGAATATTGAAGTTCAATCACTTTTCCGTCTCCGGGAGTCGTGGGAAACTATTTCGTCAAGTAATAAAAGTTTTATTGAAGAACAGCATCTATCAGACAGAGACTTTTTAGAAACTATTTCGTCATTTGTCGTCATTCGAATCTACCAATTACTCAATTTTTAACTGTGGCTTAGCATGCAGTTATCTGCTACTAAACAGGTTCCCATTTTTAGACAAATTAGGTAAGAATATCCATCAAACATCCTACAGGCAATAGCTCGTCTAACTTTCACATCTGCTTTATCAATCGTTTTCTAAACTTTTTTACGCGATCCCCCTTAGTTAATTATCCAGATACAAACACCCCCTACTGCCCAACATCGAAAAAAAAGCTGTTTATTGCTCGTACAAACTACGTTCCGCTTAATATAATTCATAGGCAGCACGCTACATGCTATTTCAAAGCCACAACCCAGTAGGAATCTCAGGACATACACTATCAAAGCAGCCAATTTCCCCTCAAATGTGATTGTATTTCATTGTGCTGCATGTGGTCTTTAAAAATGCAACATACTTGTTGTAAAGGCGTTTATATATGCGAGTACAATAAGCCTCGCTGGCTAAGAATTCTGTTTGTTATGAATGATTGGTGAGAAAACTCAATTTTGCATGCCAATGGTCGTCTATGGAGAGGGTTGGTGACATTTTCAGATTGTATGCGCCTTGTGCAACAGCGAACGACGTGAACAAATATCAATATGCATCTTCTAAATGCACAATAAAGATACTAACTATGTTAATTAATCGATATACCATACGCTGGCGCCCAATTTGGAAACCACTGATTTAACCAATATAATATCACAGACACTTAAGATGACTAATTCTGCAGTTATGGACCTACTATGTCAATGATGTGTTGTGATAATGTGATATAGCCTAGATTTCCACCAAGAGATCAAATGCTAGAGTTGATGAGATATCAGTTATGGTCCAACTTCCATACCAAACATTTTCAGAAAGTCTACTATGACGCGTAACCGTCATGTCAGAACAATAACCATTTTCACAAAGAGATTAAATGATTCAAGGTGTCTTCCTCAAATGTTCTACAGTTCATAACAGGTCTTCAGTATTGTTCAGTTAATAGCACAAAAATGATTAGAACGTCTATTTTGGGTCATTGCGCGGCGTGCGTATTTTGATGCATGCGTAACCGTCATGATAGTTTAGAACAATGAAGGAGCTATTTCCTGTATGAACGAAAAGTCCATGAGACATAACTTGGTTTGGTTGACCCCACGAACTAGCCATCAAGCAGTTGCGTGATCATTGTCAAATATTGACTCAAAACGCCCTACACAGGAGTATTGAAAACTTGACTCTCTATCGCCATAGTGGTGGTAGCATGCTAGTGTACAAGTATTTGATGAATTCATCAACGCAATATAGTCCGACGTGCAGTCCTTATACTAAAACGAAGTGGAGCCTGTGTTTGCTATATCAATAAAGTCTATGAAAAGAAATTCCGATTGCTAACCTCAACGAATAGTCCGCAACCAGTTGCGAGACCAATCCCAAATATTGACTCACAACACGCTACATAGCAGTAATGACAGAATAGGTATCTACTGCTAAGCTATGGTAGTTGATACTGGACGAAATTTATGAAACGGTGTGAAGAGATTTCCGAAAATAGAAGGCCTCGCATTATAAAATTCAATCTCATCAGGAAATGATGGTTGCATATTAGTGTACTGGGACAGTATTCATTCCTTTCTGCAATATCGATTGATACATTATGTTTATATAGGTACAATGAGTTGCCTGTTTGCTATATCAATAGGAAGTATATGTGCAAAAATCTGTTACGTTATCAAATCAAATATTGACTCTAAGCGCAGCAGCGCACACGGAAACAACAAAAGTGATTCTCTAACCGCCATAGTGCCATAGTGTTGGTTGCAAATTGTATGACTGTACTGTAAGAAATAAATGCTATTACGTGAAGAAATTTCTGAAATAGATACAACATTCACTCCATACCCAAATACAGTCATGAATTGAGTCAATGCTTCACGCACAGTATGTGTGGTGCGGTCGTATGAATCAGCAATGATGTCACATTGGATAGAGATATATGCTTTTATAAACAGGATATACAATTCAAAATTTGGAACCATGCTCTATCCCAGTAGTTTTTAACTGGAACACGAACCCTCAAGGGTTCACTGGAAGCTAAGACACACACTAATCTCATACAGCATAAGTAACAATGATTTACAGGTTAGTAATTTAGGTTCAGAACCACAGGTCTATACTAACAGTTTACTGTACCTGCAAAAGAGCGTGCGGCTTCTTAATGCTGTTGCTGTAATCCACAATCAACCTTATGATAGTTTGCGTCTGTGAGAAGTCCGGGCAGATATAAGGTTCTTCTGCACAAATCACACGAATGGCTAGTCCTGGACCGGGAAACGGGTGTCTGAAATGTAAGCCATAATATAAGGCATACAATGGACCCAACAAACACTTGATGTGATCTCTAACCAAGTATAGAAGGAAACCATACTTCCATATTTAAGCAAAAATTATTCAATGTAAGTATCAGAAAAGTTAGAGTCTGAGAAGGGTGCACAGAGTGAAAACCAAAAACCCTATTCATATTCAAGTATGTATGGGCTATTACCAAAACTATTTGATATAACCTGGGGCTTGTTAAACGCAAAGTGGTCTTCAGACAGGACATGGATACCAAATGCAGTCAAATAGAGTGACATTTCCATTCCAGAAACTCTAACTGTATCGGCATATACAAAACTGCTTCAACCTTGGTGCGAAACACGCGATTCCTGGCACTGGTTCCATTTTGGCTCAAGAGTGCCATCTAGCGGATCGGCTTTCACAGGTTTCTTCACTTTCCACAGAAAATCGAATAATTTAATAATATGAATGACAAGCAGTGAAACCGGTCTTCAAAACAATACACTCATTGTCATTAACACATTCAATATAAATGACAAGACTGTTTGGGCTGTATTCACTCATAGTAAAAATATATTGTAACTCGAAGCTTTTCGAGCTTTGGGGGCGATAGTAACATCAAGCCAAAAAAGCCAACTATTCTATGCAGCAGCAGCCTTTTATTTGGTCTCGGTAAAATTCACTCCGGAACGTCGTGAAATATACATATTTATGTACACTTATACTGCAAGAGCTTCCTGGAGGTACAGAACTTCATTTAGAAATGAACCCGAATATTTTCAGCTCAAGCTTTGTCTACAAAGGAGATCATGTAACATCTTAAAATAGTACATGAGTCTCATTTCATGCTGGTGACGTCATATTATGTGATACGATTGTTGTTATACAATGTTCTTTACAATTCTCTACTAGTTGCTGACAATTACCCCTGAAGAGTGTCAGCCGAAAATATTCGTGTTCATTTCAATATGAATATACTATTCAATTGTATACAATTACACATAGGTTCATGCCAAGAGTAAAAAGGGTGCAGGAGTTCGTCAACAAACCAAAATAGGTTGAAAGATTACTGAACTAGAGAAGTGGTTGAACCGGACCAATCTACTCAATGATTTTACAACGATAGTGCCCACATAGTGCCACAGGTCCAGTATGAAAATAGTGGGTTGCTTCTGACATTTTTGGCACCATACGCAGCATATAGAAACCAACCTGAGAAGCATAGCCTCCGGCAGATTCAACTTGGCTCCGAGCTGCCTCACTTCGTCTTTGTGGAAATCTCGCAGCGGTTCGATTATTCGACCTCTCTCACGCAGCAATCGTACGAGATGTGTATCGTTGTGATGAGTCTTGATCGCGTCAGCGCTCACGCTCGCCAAGTGGGAAGCAGATTCTATCAGGTCGGGTCGAAGAGTACCTGAACGTTGACTGTATTATTCAGGGTTGTAAGGATTTAAGTCATGACTCGACCCAAGTCAATTTCTTGCTGACTCGGGTTATTTCGTTGAACTTGTAAAATTACATGAATCGAGTAAGTTTGTGAATTGACTCGATTGGTACTCGAGTCCCATCTATCAGTACTGCGGTGTTAGCAATCATTATTTAGGTAATTAGCACCGTTAGGTACTGGGGTGTGGCCATTCCTTATTTGCCGAGATGCTGTAAGTTGTACGTCTCGCTAATAATAAAGTAGTATTGAACTCAGCGTTCTACGTTCCTGGTCATTGGATAGGTTCTAAGTCAGGACAAGTACCGATACTTGAATAATCATGTCGAGAGTGAGAAAAATGAGTATATTATGAATACGAGGCATTCGATATCACCCCAAAGACTTTCAAGAAAATCAGTTGATTTGGAACTGTTCGACTTTGACTAGTCTGAATACTCCGCCTCGGACTCGACCGTTGCTTTGCCAATATGGAGTTAGTTGAGTTTAATTCAATCCCCAATTCGGTTTCAAACACTCGAATGCTGTGATTTCCACTGCTGATTAGCAAAGGAGATACTGGAGTGATGATGCCGCAACAACTTCACAAAATCATTTCACAATACCTTGAGCTAAAAAGCACTTGTCAATATCGAGTCCCAGTTTTTCCGCTTCCGCGTTGACGATGTGCATGAAAGTGTCGCCGATAATCTTCCTTTTCTCTTCAGGGTCCAGAGTTTGGCAGAGTACTTTGGACTTGTATCTGAATTTAAATTCATTCGATTACCGAGCATAATCAAAGCAGTCAGCGTTGTCACTCAAGTCAAAGTAGGCTAACACTGTAAATTTCTATTCAATTACAAGAAAAGTAGCAATTTTCAAGACATGTCAAAACGGCTTCAAGTGGATGTAAAAAATGTCAGGTCTAGGAAGCACTCAATTACTTTAAAAAAGTAGATTTGGTCCAAGGGTCGCATACATTCGGCAGTTAATCGAAGGTGGCTACTTTTGGAATTGGAAGATGCATCTTCGCGAATAATGTAAAATGACTGATGTCGCTACAAATAGTTACGGTAATTCCGCAGCTATTTTGTTTACAAACGTGACACTAAATCATCAAAAAATCACTTCCTGATTTTCAATTCCAAATGTCAAAAGCGAATATTTTCGCCCAAAAAACTGTTCAAGTCAAAGTGTAAGAAATCCTACTCGGATACTCTAAAAAAGTAATTTGTTACTGACAACCTTTGCCGACAACATTCATATTCTTATTCCTCTGTTACTGAAGTATTCAATTGCCTATGACGTCATATTTTGTGATACAATTGTTGATATCCAATGTTCTTTCCAATTCTCTACTAGTTGCTGACGATTACCCTGACGAGTGTCAGCCAAAAATATTTGGGTTTATTTCAAAATGAATATATTATTCAATTGCTACTTACTACTGACTCAAATCATAACTAAATTTAAAACAAAAATCCATAAAAAACAATTCTATTGAAAACCCACTTTCTCGGTTTCGAACCGGCCCTTTGTTCGAGTAGTTCGATGCTGCTGTTATAGAAGATGTGCGACGCCTTGATCAGTTTGGCTTCCACTCCGGCACGTTTCAGAGACTCGATCACCAAGTTGGACTCGTTTTTTCGTAAGAAGCCATTGTCGACATGGATAGCCACCACCTGCAAAATGTAAAAATGGGAGGAAAATGAAAAAGGGAAACTGATACTAGATCAGTGGTACTTAATCGGGGTTCGCTGAGCCAGTTCATTTTGTGCACCAGTCTTCCATAGTAATTTATTGGATGTGGTAGAGTTTTGTTTTGTGACGAGGGCTTCCCTAAGGCTGGCGGATTATCGCCAGGGTTCGCCAGGTCAGTAAAGGTACAGAACCACCATTTTAGACTTCTAGACTGTTTGGTTACATACTCACCTTTCTTATAACTGGATTTACATTTTACATAGCGCATAAAATTAAATGACCTTGAAAATAGATTTGTTAAAACATTACATTCGGGATACTGCAAATGATGGGCCCCTTATCTCCTACTTCATCATTGGTAAAGACTAGTGGCCGATTAGCCAATCTGAATGTCAGAAGAAGGGCAGGGCACTACCACTGAGCACTCGAATTTGCGACGAGTATTAATTGTAATGATTCCTGTGGCGATAGTAATTTTTTTTTTTTGAGCGCCGTAAGTAAAATTTACACTTTCACACCCAGAGTAAATATGTATAGTGAAAATATAGTTTCAATACTTCATTTCCACCGTTGGAGTCTCAAATCCCCGGTCTCAGCATCGAAAAAAATATTGTGGAAGGATACAGATATTCCTGGAACGGCGATTTCAGTAAGTAGTGAGCTACCCATAACAATGGTCACAAAGAGCTGACGAAATAGTCATGGCCCATAAATAGAATTATATGGAATGTATGTAGCTGGCAACATTTTTGTTACGGCCACAAATAAGATATATATTTGAACTTTGAACATTGTTACTGGTATGTTGTCGTAATATATGGTACTTGAATAATTGACTCGACTCTAAGCTTAATACTCGCATTTGAATCACCTAGGTACAGTACTCAATTTTGCCCAGCCCTTCAGACTTCCCATCGATTGGACATTAATATATGTATGAAGTCTTACAACGTGCACATTACCTATTTTGTAGCACCTGACATGGGTCATGGTTCTTGACACTATTTGAATTTTTACAATTAATTGGACGAAAATATGCTCAAAAGCAGGCCCACCTTTGACAACGTTAGGTGTCTTAAGTTGAAGGACAGGCCACGAAAAGGTATACAGACAAACACACCTGGAAAGCAGAAATACCATCTTATTACCTGCGACGCAGGGAGGGCTTTGTAACACAAGGCCGCAAGTACAGTGGAATCGACCCCACCGCTGACCAGGATCAGAACCTTGGAAGTGCCGGCAATATTTCGGATTTCTTCGATGCACGTTTCTTCTCGGTTTATCACAGTGTAGTTGCAGGCGAGTCCTGAAAAATATCGAGTCAAGAACCTGACTTGATGAGAGTTCCCCTGATATGTTATATTTTTAGCCATTTGAATTGATACGGAGTACACAAGCACAGTTGTACAAAGTGGCCATTGTTGGTACTCGGCTAGAAATACAAGTAACATTAAAAATTTCTACTAAATCCAAGTATAAGTAGCAATCTCCAAGTAAGTATATACTATATAGTGAGTATTCTAAGCCTAGCTTTGCCTAAAGAGCTGAAGACTAACCACTTGAGAATTAGTGAAAATTCGCAGGACCTACTTGAAGTACTTTGAAAAGTGGAAGTACTTCATTACTAACCCGCTCTGTACACGAGTAGATTATCATCTTTCCAGACTTCTCGATTTTGGGCCCAGAAAGCAAACGAGGGATTTGTTTCAAAGTGATTAGGCGCCACTATCACAATACCTCATATATTCAATAACCCCTCTGAATCAACTTACTAAATGCTAATTTTACAGCACTGCTTTTTTTAAATCAATATCCGATTTTGCTTTCTCGCATATCGTTAGGAAATATCCAGTAAGTACAGTAGATAAATAGACTCTCACATGCCCCGCTACATTTCATAGGACTACATACAAGCTGCAAAGCAAGAAGCTAACATGGCCATAACAAGATATAAAAATGAAGAGAAACAAATCTCCGACTCTACAGAAACCTTTTCCCCACAATGGCGTAAGACGTAATTTTCATTATTTTACAATAACAGAAGAAAAATTTCATGGTGTAGGCGTAATAGAGGCCTGTTAGTTAAGCATTTGTGTGATGTTCTGATTGCCTGACAGCTACAAAGTTTTATTCAGATGATTCAATGAGATTTTGTCTCTACCAAGGCTCCTTTTAAATGTCTTGGATTACAATGTAACAATGAAGCACGAATTACTGTCTACTTTACGAAAGTCTGCATGTAAGAAGTAGTTTGCCTTTAACACTGTTAATCAGAAGTGAAAGTAGTCTAAAATCATAACCACCTAGTAAGTAGTACAAGTAGGTCAAGATCTACTTGAGTACTCTCAAAAAGTCGAATAACTTTGCTACTAACCACCTCTGGTACTTCACAATTTTATTGCATATTGAGTATAACATATTGGTATCTAAGGCTGAGAAAGAACGAAATCAGAACCTTAAGGCTAACTAGTTGTAGTTCTAAGTAAGCACAGTAGGAAATGGGAAAGTCATTCACTTCCAAAACAATCCCTACAAGATGAAATGACTGTCGGTACCGGGAAATTAAACGATGTTTCGCCATTTTCAATTTCAATCACACCTGATATCTTGCTTAAAAACGTCTTGAATATCTGAGTGCCGTTCGAGGTCAAATCCACCTCGGGATGAAATTGCACTCCGTACAGATGCTTGCTTTCGTTGGCTATGCCGGCGACGAGATTTCCAGACCTTGCGATCACTCGGAAGTCGTCCGCAACTTTATCGATTGTGTCACCGTGAGTTAGCAACACCTCCTGGAAATAAACATAAATTCAAGTCAGTGGTTTGAACTTTTTTTTGGTGTCGGGCCGCATTTCAAACTTCAGAGTAGGCTACATGGTAAGACGCATCAAAATCGTTCAAAAATAACTTTTTGCTTCAAACTTTACTGGCCAGTCTATAAAATTGTTGGTTAGTTAAAAGAAACACTGTGCGCAAACTTAGGCTCAATTCCAACTACAATTTTTAATTTTTCAAATAAATCGAGAATTCCCAACTCAACTAGATTCCCGGTTTTCACCAGCAGCCTCGAGTGGCTTAGACATAACTGTAACTAATTTTAGCATTGATACACAGAAATTGATGGGAACTAATAGAAACAAACATCATCTGTGTGTTATATTTTTGTGGTTTATAGGGTCAATGAGAACCTCAGTTGGGAATCACTGAATTAGGTCAAAACCAAACAAAGTGAGTGCTGGGAGAAGTGCAGGCAACGACTTAGCAAACTTCTTAACACTGATTGCCCTAATTACAAGGTCGGACTAGTCATATCCTCAACAGTGTCAATACAGTAAGAATAAAACGAAAGGAAATGAGATGCATAAGAAACAAGATGTCATAAATTTACAGGATATAGTATTTTTAATGCTAATTGATATCATTTCCCAAAATTGTGAAGCTAATTCCAAATTTTCAGCACTCGGCATATTGAGATTTGGCATATCTAGCACCTGGTATGTGAGTGATTCGCTCTTCCATTCTCAATCGAGTATTAGGTTTCGAGTCAAGAATCACATATTATGATGTCATAACATTATGAAGGATGTGGAAAGTTGAAATGCATACTTTTTTGCTACCACAAAAAATATATAGCGAGTTTTATATCACATTAAAGATAAGTTCGTTTTTTCGAAAATGCCTATTTCAGTGCACAATGCTGTCATTTCCCCGAAGGCGAGTAGCATTGTAATAGCCTGCATGCTCCGCATGCTGTGATATGACCAATCGAGGTTCCAAGGGTTCCACAGTTAATTATAGTATGGAAACTAAAATTTTTGTTCATGAATTAGCTCTTAGTGGCAAGGAGCACATAACTTGAGTTAACTAATAATAATTATCTCTCACCACTCAACTAGAATCATTAGAATTAATACTCTCAAACTCAGATTAGAGCATTTGAATCTTTCCGTCCTGCCCTGCTCGGCATAGTGCAAACATAGATCAGGCATGTTTTGTGTCTAGACCAGTGGTTCTCAACCGCCGGTCCGCGGACCGGTGCCGGTCCGCGACGACCTTCCTGCCGGTCCGTCAGGTATATTACAATTTTATACCTTGATTTCAATATGCAATGTTGAAGGCGACAAGTACAGAACAGACACGAGCTGACTCATCGCTAAGCAGCGCAGTTTGCATTCGTTGTCGATTCATTCATTTTGTGCATAACCGTAACTGGAGCACCCCAAACCCGCCTAATTGGAGAGGGGCCGAGCTTGAAAAGGGCCAAAAATTATTTTGCAAATGAACATAAATCATAGCGTAA
>ATSW01008196.1:0-26151 GCA_000444245.1 Botryllus schlosseri | reverse complement strand
CGAATGGATTCAGATGTTGAATGCGGCCCGCGAGCTCAAAAGTTTGCCCACCCCTGCACTATAGTCTAGTAGTCGGATTCAATTTTGTTAAGCTGACTCTGTGGCAAATATCATATTTTTCAGCGGGTTCTGGTACAAAAAGTCATTGATAGTAACCAGTAATGCTAACCGGCTCGTTGGTATCCTAACATTTCATAAGAAGGTTCTATAAAACCGGCGTGATCAGACCGCCGACTAGGTCCGTCTATAGGAGTTGACCATAGGAGTGTGTATATGCCCTAGGCCCCTCTATGTGATTTTGACATATACCNTTCATATCCCTATGCAGTGCTCTTCGACCTAAGTGCATAGTACACCCTAGAGTGTGGATGATAAATTGCTATATTTGCCACTTTGTAAATTATTGTATTATTAATATTTTCCTACACTAACGAATCATTTCTTGCAGCTGCCAAATCACGACAACGACAGAAATGATTTATACGAGAGCATCGAAGATGGCTGAGTCGCGTTTTTTTTCTTCACCAGCAGTGTTTTTGATATCAGAGTAATTTCAATTGTCCTATGCGAAACACTTTTTAATTTGCTACATTTTTAGAATACTTGTGTAATTGTGAGCTCTCGCGTCTAGAGTTATCCCATAATGCAGAGTTCGTGTTGTCTGTAATTTCGCTTTTTCTACTTGCGAGCACGACGTGTCTGGCTGTTATTCGCGATGTCTGACTGAAGACTTGTACCGGAAAACTTTTCAAAATATGTGTGTGGTGCGCAAATCCTATTTCTTCTTCATCCTTTCACGGCAATTTTGTAAATTGTAAACAATTCGTGGCGCAGAACTTGAAAATGACTGTTAATAGACTATTCATCTCAATATATTTCGATATATTCTTCAAGACTGACGACAGTCAATTGATGCGGGGGTTCCCACCCAGCCTTCGGGTCATGAGCCTTTTTCCAGGGACTGTAACAGAATTTTTATCAACACACCATCACTAAGCCTACTCCTCTATCGCAAAGAGCCTTTTGGAGGTACAAAACTGCAATATACAATCGAAAAGTATATTCATATTGAAATGAACCTGAATATTTTCGGTTGACACTTGGCACTATAACTAAAGAAATTGACTAAAAATACTAGTAAAGCAATAAGCTACTTGTTGATCTTGCATCTACAAGCTTAACTATCACATTAACTGAACAGCTAATAACTAATCACTGTACTCTCATGTATATTATGTGTTGTATTTATGTCATTGTATTATTTTAACGACCAGTTACAGTGTAAATCAGTTGTTTAATGAAAATACAGCTTCCTAATTATTTTTAAATATTCAACGGGAATGGTGGTGTAAATAACGTTGGGAGCCCCTGATGCAAAGAAATATGTACAGATGAATATTCTATTATGTTATAATTTCGGCCAGGAGATCAAACACCTGACGCCCTATTATTACGTTGTAATTACGTGTGTACTTTATGGCTAAGTCGTCTTTATGCAAGAAGCATCGTGTCTCGGCTAAGTGTCAGCGCCAAACCTCGACTATGGTTCCGGAGAATGAACTACAAAGCCTCCCAACGCATCCTCGCACTCAATGCCNTTGCAAATGTTACCTTACCTTTGGCTACCGAGTAGTTCCGTTCAACGGGTACGCTTTGCTTGATGTGATGTTGTCAATTTGAAATTGTGTATCTTTTTGTGGCCTCATTTATTGTTTTCTGTCGTTTCAACGATCGGTTCGAATTTTGTGACTTGGAAATATTCGAGATCTATTTCTTTGATATTGTGATGTCAAATGCAAGCGTGAGACGAAGTTGTGAGACTTAGAATAAGGGCGCTGTCTTCCTGTAATGGCGAATTGCTTATCCGCGACTGCGTTTCCCTTATTACTACCGGGCTGAGACAGCAAACAGTCTTTATATTATTGTTCGTCACTTTCACTATACCAAGTTTGAAATTCGAGACTAGTTTTCAGTATCAGGTATCAATATATGAGCGCCCACCTACCTTTCACAGACACAGGTTTCATCAAATTTCTTGCACTCCAAAGACTCGCATGGATCCGCTCTTCGGGTTGAAAGTTTTCTACCCAAGCTCTGTGAACCATATGTCATGAGTGTCTACCTACGCCAGACCCGACACGAATGTAAGGAAGTAATTCACTACATTTTCGTCAGTACCATCGAGGTGATTTGATGGAGATGCGCCACCATTTTTCGCTATCCCGGGGGTTGAGCGCCTGGCGGGCAATCCTCGGATACCACTTGTACGATCAAGAACATCGTCGACGGTTAGAGAGTGATATGAAATTATTTTTCGCCTACACCGTCGAGATGGTTTGACGACGGAGCGCCTAGCGGGGTAGCTGCGGATACCAGTTTTCGAGTCTTTGGTCGGACCCTGTCCGGGATCGAACCCACTACCTACCGATTAAGAAGCCGGTAGCGCGTTATGGTCACACCATCATCCATCGCAGTTAGGGCGACGGTATAGCCCGCAAAATAACGCTGTGCAAGTGTGTTGAGATACTTGACGAAAATAATCCCCAATAAATCAAACATTAGGGTTACCCAATGATATATATATGGGTTACCATATTTTGGAATCCGAAAAGGAGAACACTTTATACAAATCATAAAAGTCAGATTACAGGACTAGAAAACTGCTGATTCTAAAATTTGTACTATAAATATTGTGTTGACTAAAAAAAGGTCAGCCTTCCGAGTCGACTCCCGTATTGCCCACTTTTTACTTGGGTTACCAGTAAACTCGGCTGATGTGGTGTTGACTCAAAAAAGGGTCATTTTCTTGTCCTGCTCCGAATGAGCCATTCTTACATCCGCTTTACAGATTTCGCGTCATTTATGGCGTTTTCTAGTTGTCAAAACTATAAAGGAGGGCTGATTTGCGAAAGGGTGGGCATTTTCGATTTTCTGAAAAAGGAGGACATAATATGGTAACCCTATCAAGCATGCTCGTATGTGACATTATAACAGTCAGATGGCAATATTGGGTTTAATGTTCTAATTATGAACGTGTGCTGCGAATTCCCCTATACATTCAGAAAGCCGCTGTAGATGCACGTAAATGTAACAGCAAACGGCAATCTATTTCCGTTGTCATAAGCGGCGTCGGTCGTGGTAACCCCGCCGGGTCGTCGAAATATTCGAAGCACACCATCTATCGATTGTCAACATGAAATCCCAAGCGGCTGCTAAATAGTGTGATATTATCGTGTTGATTGCGGCGAGGATAAGTATAAGAAAACAGCGAAAATCAGGCTCGATTATTGGTATTTGTCTACTGATGTTCTTGAAAGACTATTTCTGAACATTTTTTAAACTCAGAATCATGCAAATGAGGTGAAAGGCCCATGGAGGTGAGGCAGAGACGAGCCGAGCATCGCCTGTGACTGTGATCAAGAGTTCAGAGTTGGGCAACTAGAATAGTTTCAGCCTTTCCAGATTACACTAGCTACATAGCCTTTCGAAAACAAACTAGAATTAGAATCATAGCTTATTATTTTCAAATTTGATCAGAATTAGAATTATACCTCCACATCAGAATTACTGAATTCGCGAAAAATTCAAAATTGAATTTAGTTCAGTTCACATCAAATCAGAGTTCATTGTCATGAGCATGAGAATGACAAATGTCTGTAGCCTACAGCAAGCTAGGCCGTTTTACACTATACAGTTCTCCACAGGGCAATTTCAGGACTCCCATAAATTAGATTTGAATTAAAATTGAGCATAAAAACATTACAAAAAATTAGATTAGGATTAGAATGATAGCTACACTGTTTTTTCCAAATTCCATTATAATTAGATTACCATGGCAATATTAAATAAGAGCAAAGAAACATTTCACAATTTAAATGGGAATTAGATCACCCGCATTTCGCTTCAATTAGTCTAATCATACAACTAGAATTATCTATGTCCACATCCGCCTATCTTAGCGATTCCACCTCAGAATTAATGTAGTATAATAATAACTGGTAGCAATCGAATGCTATTGCCGCTCAGATTACAACAGAACATCCAAATAATATTAACGTCAACTGTAAGCGTCAGGTCACAAAACAGTAAGCAATCAAAGTCCCAATTCCCAACCAATGCACATAAATTTGGGTTGTCTGACCATTTTTCGGATCGATAGCTCTTCAGGCATATTGTAGTAGGTGATATGTATAGCAATAAATATAATTGAAAACGTGAAGAGATCACAAACCTTGAAAATATGCACAAATACACATACACCATCCGTCGCCATGATCCATGTTCAAGACACATCACCAGGTGCTCAAACTCATTTTGCGTGAAAAAAATTTTGGATGATCACAACATTTCGCCTTTAATATCGGAAATTTGATGTCGGTGACGTCATATTTGGACATCAATTGTTGATATACAATGCTCTTTTGAATTCAGCCGAAAATATTCAGGTTTATTTCGATATCAATATATTATTCAAAAGATTTGTGCCACTTCTTCGACACACACACACCCTTTTGAGCAATGATGCCCATGACCAGCAGTTAATACACACCACCGACTCTAATTGGCATAATTTACCAGTTTCTCCAGCTCCCTTACCCCTTAGCTTTGATAGCACAATGTACTTGTGCAATTTACATGCAGGTCCTGTTGGTGCATTATTTCTGAGTTGTCGTTAGCCTTACAACCCATAATTCTATCCAAAATCAGCAACGCACACAGGTCTTGGAGAACATTGCTTGATATGGTGTATGTTGATGCCGTGCCGTTAATGTTATGGTGATTGATTTGCATACAAATAACAAGTCATCAGTCTACTGTTGAATGTTTATGATAAGTGCTAAGTTAATCAAATGCCTCTAGGCTCTAGTACATTATGTGATATGCTGAAAATCACATTGAATGCAGACTTGTATAAACTATCAATCTTGTTAATGGACTGTCAGCTGACTATGGAACTTCATTTTTTTGAGTAATTCTAGTTGCACCTTTGACTGGCGGGAATCGTGATACCGATGTACTGTTGTGTGATGTTCGGGCAGCCGCCGCCAGCTCCGAGTCATCTCTAATAACAGTGGTGTAGCCAGGGGCGGGTTTGCCCTCCCATTTAAAAGCTATACTGAAGAACTGGAAAACCGATCCGATAAAATGAAAATGACTTGGTAGCCGCAGAATTGAATCTAATTAGTTGTTTTCGAGTTACTTCGTTGCGGATTTTTAAAGGTCGTTGACTCTAATTCTAGTTGCGCATTTTGAAAATCCAGTAATTTGTACAAGTGTTAGTTTGAAGCAACTAGTTATGGTACGACAGTGTAATTCAGAGGGCTCACGGCTTGGTGCGATAATCTGTTCGGTTAACCCGCAACATGGTAACGGGCATCTCTTAGAGTGGAAGGGAAGTTTAGCTTTGTAGATGACGGAATCTCATTGTGGATGACAACAGCACCACCACTTGACACCAGTAAATTGGTTTGAACTGAAATATCGCTCAGTTGCTGGCCGAGTCTCTAGTTCAGGATTGGTTTTGGATTACACTGAAATCAGGTGAATAGAAAGTCCAGTAAACATTCCAAAATACTGTAATTTTACGGGACTGAGTTAAAAGAAAAACTGAATTCTCAGGAAATTTAGAAATTGCCCGTATCAATGAAAACTGATGTTGGGAACAAATCCCTGCCTTGGAGTCACAAGTCATATCGACTTATCGAGTCATTGAAAATTTTACTCTGAGTCAAGTCACTTGATTGTTGAAGGTGACTCGAGTCAAGTCGATACAATTTTTCAAAGTACGAGGCATGATTCAAGTCGATTGCACATTTGACTCGAGCCAAGTCGAATTTTCCTAGTAGGCCCTACGAGTCATGATTCAAATGATTGCATTTTGCATGAAGATTGAAGTGCTGATTGAGTCGCTATTTATTCTGAATCGAGTCACCAATATGGAGTTAATTATTCATGCAAAAGGCCATATATCCCTCACACACACACCAAATGCTACACCAAATTTAAACTAAACGGTATCATTTCGATTAAATCATGCAAGAGGTTCGTTAAGGTGAGCACTGAGCACAGTGAGCAATCTAGAGCAGAAAAACATTGCTATAGAAACTGATGGATTACTACTGGTGTATTTCAACTTTGGCTCCAATCACTTTGTTTGCGGTCAATGTATCTACAGGCTCACAGCTGTTCCTCTTACAGGTGTACACCAGCATGTCGAGGAGATGTAGGCCCTAACCCCAACGGTGGTAGCCTACATACAGCGATTTAGTCAACACCAATAACTTTATGACTTGAAATTGACTGAAAAATTTTGCTTCCAGTCACAAGTCAATCTACATTTGCGAAATGCTGAGTCCGAGTCAAGCCGTGTCACAAAGTTTACTCGAGGCAAGTCATTGTCATTTCTATAAAATCCAGTTTCATGAGGATGCCGAACCAGTCGTCATCAATAGCAGCTGATAGAACAGATTGTGAAGCCAGACCTGCATTCAGGAGTCAAACAGTTTTCCAACGATGAATAACAATCCTTTGTTCTACCTAATATTTGTGCAGTTTTCCGCTCCACACTTCTTAGAACCCGTCTGTGACTGCTTTGCCAGTAGCAGGCCTATGTGTCTGCCAAAGTCGACTTTCTTCAGAGCAAAGGTATACCCCAGGAAAGCGAGCACTCTGTCAGAAAATATTGATCAGGAAACCCATATTTGTATATCCCTGTTTTGTGAGCCATGCATTTTTGTTTCAATTGTCCGTACGGTATGTGAGAATAAATGCTGTTATGGCGCGACCAGAACTGGAGAACTAGAATATTCCCAGCTCTTCTAAATTAGATTAGAATGATAGCTACTGTTTTTTTTTCAATTGGATTACAATTAGGATTAGTGATTTTGCAATAGCCTGGAATTTGAGTTGAATTCGGAATCAGGAATAAAACAACAATCAAGTTCACTTGATATCGAATCACAGTTCATTCTGACAAGAATGGAGATGGACTAAATGGCAATTGGCTGTACACGAAGCTAGGCTCGTTTCACACTAAATAATAATAGTTCATGTTCAATTCGGGGCGCAGCAGAGAATTGTATCCTTCGCAGATAAGCTGCTCGTGTTTCATAGCAGAGTATTTTTAGTTGCTGGTTTTTTGTGAAGAGCCGAAATTTATTCACGATGCAATAAAAATGAACGCCGATCCAATTAACACACCCTGCGATAGGCCTACTTGCCTCTGTTTGGATATGCACAAGAAGGTTGACATTATTCGGGCCGGAATCGCAGAAAAACATCGTTTCTCCTCGGCAATCTTTCAAGCCTTTCAAAAGATTTTATATCTGCGACACTGGACTTATGTTTGTAGAATAAGTCGTGGGGAATTGAAGCAATGAAACTCATAAAGGCGTTGTTTGCCACAGCAGCAGGCTCGTCGCGCAAAAATGTACCGAGGTAGCTCAGCCTGGGTTTGCTCACCGTTGGCTGGGTTACGGGATAATGCGTATTCTAATAAAGCAGCAGTACTCAGAGATTGGCGTGGACATTTTCGTCTTTTCCGAATTAGAAAAAGTATAGCTCGTG
Organism: Botryllus schlosseri; assembly: GCA_000444245.1. Classification (NCBI taxonomy): domain Eukaryota; kingdom Metazoa; phylum Chordata; class Ascidiacea; order Stolidobranchia; family Styelidae; genus Botryllus; species Botryllus schlosseri. The sequence continues at coordinate 18,585 of ATSW01008196.1, read as the reverse complement.
GCGAATGTTTGTACACCGAACTTGGCTTGTTTCGTACTACAGTTCCTTTGCAAAACACTGCCGTGACCGTAAGATCCCTCACCGAGTCACGCGCGGCTTCAAACAAGGTCAAACTTGTCAAGATGTTTACGATTTTTTTAATCAATCGAAATTTTCAAATCTCCGTCCAGGGGCTAACGATAAAAACCCCGCTTCTTCGTTGGAACACATTCGACGTATTATCTAATTGTTCGGGTAGATGGAATGATAAGCTTTCATTGATTGTTTATAGATGTTGCACCATATTTGAGAATCGCCTGTCCAGCACGCAGAAGTTGTCACTGTCGGTACTGAAGTAGAAGTAGTGATTTGAAAGCAAGTAATACAGTAAGTATTCCAGACCTAGTTTTGCAAAGGACAATGAGAAGTAGTCTAGAATCAGAACCACTTGAGGGAGTAGGCACAATCTTTTTCAATTAGTTCGAAAAGTACCTCGTTGCTGACCGCCTCGTCTGCCAGCGCGGGAAATTAACGTGTGGCCGACAATGTGCAAGACACAGTCGATAAATCGCTTGCATTTCTGACAAAATGAATGCCACAGTCCTCGGGTATTTACAAGGGGATAATTCGGACATAGTGTCTTCGTTATAACCTTTTGATATCTACCCGCTCAACGATTCATCCAAGTCTAAGATATGCATAGATAGCAGAAATCAACAATACAAATGTCGTCTGCGGGCTGAGTGATAAGTAATAATCGGCATAAAATCTTTCAACGTTTAAAAGTAGGCCTAAGTATAGTAGCAGCCTACTCATTTTGTAAAATGCGTATTGACAATTGGAAAATTGAGATTCGTACCAATCCATGCTGATTCGCTGAGTATGAGTGAACATGAAACAAAATTGAATAATATGAAGCGTCTACCCTACCTTGTTACTACGTTCAAATTTGTCATTGGGCCCGCTTATCAGGGATTCATATTAATCAGATGCTTGTTTGTGTGTGCGANGTGTGCCCTATCTAGCTCGTGGTTGTGTCAGTGAAAAAACGGAATACCACTGAATCAGATTCCATTTTTCCGAAGTATTTTTATCATCACCATTATTTCCAATTCTCTATGGTTGAAAATCCTTTTTCGGTCTTCAAACAGTTCGAGGCACGTAGGTCGCCAGTATTGTCTCGTTTTTGACCTCATGACATCACCATTGTTGGCGTTTGAATCGAGCAGCGGCTCGGCTTGTGTAAGCATTGCACGGTCGGGTTAATAAAAACATTTCACGGCGTGATTGTCGTTTAACTAGGCGTGTTAAGGAGCTCTACTTTGGATGACTGTAAGGTCTGATCGATAGCTGGGCTGACTAGGTTTACCCGCTCGGATGAGTTTTAGAAATTCTGAATTTTGTTTTTTCGGCGAGTATCTCACTTCTACCATATATTGTTATCCACTCAAGACACAATGCAGTATAATTTAGAGCCGTACACATATAACCGGTCGCTAGCGCCTTATTCACCGATAACCACGATATATTCTGCCTATATTCAAACGATACGGCGTCTGGATTTAAGCGCATTCCCAAAACTAATGAACTTTGGAAACCGGGGCCTACGATAACCCCGTTGGAAACTTTAAAGGTATTGCTACGATCGGGCATGAAATAATAAAGACTGCATTTAGACGGGTGTAACCTAAAAGAAATGGATCAATGTTATAGTTTTTGACTCTCAACTACGAAAATTGCCGATATTTTAGTACCTCAAACTGCCGATTCCGATATTTCTTTCAAAGTGTGACATCGAGTCGGTATTGATGTGACTTTTGACTGCCCGGCCTTGTTTGAAGTCAGTCGTTCAAACTCAGATCTCATTGTTCCGTAAGAAACCCCGTACGGCTGCTCAGTTTGATATGTCAATATGCTCAAGGCGGTTTTATTCGTTTGTGAAAGTTGGCTTTTATTGAATTTGCCTCGACAGTAGTCGGTGTGGCTTGAAACGGGATTGCCCGCCCTTTCCGTTAAATGCCGCGCGGCGGCAATTGCTCTGCCATGTCCTGCGACAATGTTTTGTAACACGATCCGAAATTGCTGGCGAAGTCATAAGCTGTGTTGTTACGTCGTGGTAGACGGACAATAGATTTGAGTTTGTTGTCAATAATTTTGTTAGATTAGAATTAGAATGATAGCTACACAGTTTTTTTCACAAATCAGATTAACACTTGAATGACAGAGCTTGCACAAACTCGGAAGTTGGATTCGCAAAAGCATGGAAATTGAATTAGATATCCTGATCCGAAAGAACTACAGCAAAAGTCAAGTTCTGCTCGTATCAAATCAGATTTCCTTCTCACTAGCACGATAATGGCAGATAATAATAGAATAAATGTGGAATGACTGAATCCGCAAAAACTTGGAAATGAAGTTAAATTCTTAATAAGCAAGAAATACCGCGAAAGTCAAGTTCAACTTGCATCAAATCTGATTTCATTATCATTAGCACGAGAATGGCAGACTTAAGTTCACCGAGTATGGCTCGTTTCGGACTACACGGTTCTCCTGTAGCATTTTTAGGAAAACCACAAATAAGATTAGAATTAAAAGGATAGCATACAAACTTTCACAAGAATTAGAATTAGATTACCGGCATTTCGCCGTGATAAAATTATCTAGTCTTGCAAGTCTGCGGCAAAGCGTCTTCCAGAAGGCGTAATCCAGCGGCAGGAACGGGTTAATGTAAACTAATACTTGAGAAAAGAAACGCTGCCTGTTGGTGTTCCATTGTTAGCGAATAAGGTGGCTGATATGATAGCGCAGGGTAAACAAACCAGCCATTACTTCTGAAGAGTGAATGAATTTATTTCCACAAAAGATTGGCCGCTCTCGAGATACACGAGGAGTTGTTTACGTCCATTAGATACTACAATTAGTCTGCATTTGACTATTCAAGAAGCTTTTCAGCGAATAGACCGACTCGCGGCACACTTGTACTATGTACAAATTACCAATCAAGTTAGTTGACGGTATGATAGCTACTGTTTTATGAGTAGTTCTAGTTCTAGTTGCGCATCCAAAGAAATTACTTGCCGAATAACTAGAAACACGTGTCGTCTTTTGACGTAAATCGTGATACCGTTGTTCTGTTGTGTGATGTCATTGCTCGGAGTCATCTCTACTAACAGTGGCGTGGATGGGAACCTCAGGAAGTTAGTGTTAGTGGTTTTTATGTGAAAAGCCGATCCGATCCCGATAAAATAAGAATCAATCAGTNTCTTCGGGATTGATAGTCGATAGTTCTAGTTCTAGTTGCGAAATTTGAAAAGTGAGTGGTTCTACTTGTAGACGCGCATTTTGAAAATAGGCTAGTTCTAGGTGCGAATTTTGAAAAGTGCGTAGTTCTAATTCTGGTTCTGGTTGCGGATTTCGAAAAGTCAGTAGTTTGTGCAAGTCTGATTTCTGGTATTTGTCACGTCTCGGAATGGGATTGTGACGCACGAGTGTGGGCTTATGCGCGCGTTTTACGGTCCTAACTTCATTTCTCCCGAATCAGTTATCTGCAAATGTGCGTTTTGCTGACATTCCACAACAATGCGCGCCATTGTTGTGAGTTATGTGTTATTACATCGTTCTGATCGCGATCTGTTTTTTGGTATTAATGCGGCGCGATTGCCGATGTTGACAAAACAGCTTTACTCCTTTATTCCGCGCCTCGAGGCTGGAGGCAGAATGATGATGGTTTGAGTATACTCGAATCGAGTATTAATTCTAAAGATTCGAGTCATGTAGTAAGGGATGATTTGTCGACTACTGAAATTATACGCTCCTTGCAACTAGTAGCTAATTTATCAAAGAGATTTATACAGTTTCGGTCATGTTTTCCGCCGCGGAAGGCTTGAAACCTCGATTGGTCGTATCACCGCAGACGAAACATGTTGTACAAAGCGACGCATATTAGCGGAAATGACATATCTGTGAAGTCATGCTCGACCCTCCGTATTGTCAAAATGTGCAATGAAATAGGTATGGTCGAAAAAGGCCAAATATTCTTTAATGTGATGTCGAACTGGCCTTATAGTTCCGTGGTCGCGTAAAAGATACATATTTGAACTTTCCTCCGGGCTATCTCATAATGTGATCATATTTCCAATTCTGAAATGTGTATTCTGTCTTTTGAATGTACCTTTGTTCAGGAGTAAGACCCTAGTTTGATATTACGCCCCAAATTTCGGGGCCTACCCTGAACACTTTCGGACACGATCGGTCATCCTTTGTCAAACATCGCTTCTGTTTTTATGGGGGCGCGTCTAAATATTACTTTGTTTGAACTTCGCCGTCACGTTACAGTCGATTTACGATGCCGCAATCGATTTCGATCATATATCATCGTATGTCGCATTTTCGAGTTTCAATGGCGGATGATTTTCCTTAAAAAGATAGCGCATTGTTGGTCAAGTGTCATTTTCTATAAGAGATGAGCACGGATTTTGATTTTGGTTTGGAAGAACCTGATTTTGGTCTCATATATAGATTCACGACTAATTTGAAGATAAATTTTGACATTGACACGGACTTCATAAAACTTCTCATTTCAACGCGACTTTTTGATCAAATTTCAAATTTTCACTGATTTGGACTCGGACGTGGACACGGCACAAATAAAATCCTGGTTTAGGAGTTTGGCTCTCCAATAATTTCTTGAACTCGATGTCATATCTATTGAATATCGGCTGAATATATCGGGCACGGGGTTATCGGTTGTATCGGTATCGGATCGGAGATCGGCCGAGTTCTCTAAAATCATTTCTGGAGCTTTGTTGAGCATTCTAGTGTTTCGCGCCATTGTTAGTGTAAGCGATGAAGTGTCGACTTTGACAGAGCATTGTTCGAAAACAACAAGATTCACGCGCGGTCCTCATTTATCTCCACGCGCGCAGCAGAGGGTTAATCTCCCCCGTGGGCTCTTTTTCTCGTCTCTCGGATCAGAAGCGAGTCGCTCGTTTGCCGGCAAAACCAACTTTGGTTTCCGACAGAAGGCACGCTGTTTTAGCCGACGAGAATTATATACAGAGTTTCGCAGTCAGCGGTACTGTTAGATTTTCAGATTCGAACAGCGTTCCAGATTTGAGCAGCTTGAGAATTGATCAGGACTATCGCAGCTGTTCATTTCAACGACGCGTTGTTACCTCATCAGACTTGTAAAGTCTAGTGTGTTTTCAAGACCTGGAATTAGAACTACTCACTTTTCAAAACCCGCAACTGAAACTACTTACGATAATGCGCAACTAAAACCAGAACTACCTTTATCTGCAAGAATGCGCAGCAAACTAACACACAGCCCATTAGATTCAACTCCCAACGTGTAATTTAACTACTTGAGTTCTTCACGAGTCCAAATTTTTACCCAAATTTCAAGTTATTTTGACGTTAAAAATGTGTATTTTTTGGTCAAAATCTTTCATTCGGTCTATCAATGGCTGCGCAAGAACATCACATAACAGAACACCGCAGTCACGATTCACGCCAAACGACGACACGTGTTTTCTAGTTTTTTGGTAGCTATTTTTTTAAGGCACAATTAGGACTGTAACTTAAAATTCTAGCTTCAACCAACTGATCTGTACGAGGTTGCATAGGTTTTATCACTAGTGACGTAACTCGCGAATCCCAGCCGAGAATTGTTGCGATGAGTCATCCGTGTTCTGCGTTATTGAATTCCACATCCTCAAGTAGCATGTTTAAAGCAAAGTAAGTAGTGAAATGTGTATTCGAAGCCTTGATTTGCGTAAAATAACTGCAAACTATCGAGCAGAGTCTTTTTGGCCCATAACTTTCATATAAATTTTTACATGTACGCACAAACTGGTGCATTTTCAGAATGTTCAACTTAAACTATACTTAATTTTCAAAACTGGAAGCGTCGGGTTTTAATATCATTACGTTATGAATAAACTGTAGGCTATACTAGAATTGCGTTTGCAGCCCGCATCTAAATCATGTTTGCTTAGAGGTTCTTGCTTTACGATTAACTCGGCCGCATCCTAGTGTGACGCGTAAAGTGGATTTGTATGCGGTCGTCCGCTTATTATTGAAGAATCCTCACCCGCTGTCAGTACAGACAATGTTGTTTGGATTCTGCAGTTTGGGATTGTTGGATCATCTTCATTATTGGACCGCAGTGAGGTTCATCGAAGCACAAAACTAGCCGCGCCCGCACTTAATCACATGCACTCCAGCGTAGAGCCATATCCGGCCCGAAAATCATTACCGCACGGAACTAGATCGACATTTGCAGTCCATTCGTAAGTCAATGACTTTCATTCGTTTACCTAATTAATAATTTTATCATTTCAAAACAACACAAGATTGCGATGCCATGAACAGTTAGTAAAGTGTCGAAACGACTTGAAGTAATATAGTATATCGATGAAACACCAACCTGAGCCTAGAACATGTAAATTGCGAGAGTGTTGTGTGTAGTACTGTAGTTTGTACATTTATAATTAGAATTGTAGACGCACCGTTTTTCTTCAAATTTGACTCGAATTAGAATTATAGCCGCAGTTTTTTCCAAATTAGACTAGAATTGAAATTACACACATTATAGCTATAGTAATACACACTTTTTTTCAAATTAGATTCGATTTAGAACTATATAGCCACACAGTTTTTTTCAAATCAGATCAGGATTGCAATTACTGCATCCCGAAAACTTGATAACTGAATCAAGGTCAGATCGTATCAAATCAGAGTTTATTGTCATATGCACGAATTTGGCAAATGTCTGCACACCGAGCTTGGCTCGTTTCGCACGGTACAGTTCACCTGTAGCATTTTCAGGGAAACCAGAAATAAAATCAGAATTATAGCATAGACACATTTCACGGATTAGATAACCGGCATTACACTCGGTGTGGTTATACAACTAGAACTAGCTAGTTGTCCATGTCCAAGTATGAATCGAGCGCCTATGGCTTTATGATAACGCGTGTTATTCGAGTGAACGCATCTCCGCGTGGGACTGGATTATCCGGAGCTGTTGTTTTTACCGAGACGGCCGTGTCGCAGCTCAAAAGTGACGGATTACCATCTTGTTGTTCTGAGCGCAGAGCGCGCGATGAATAATCGCTGAATAATCGCCCGCGGCCGTTCGCAAATCGTCGCCGCCAGAGTAATAAAACTATGGCGATGCCTTCCTCAATTAAAAGCAGACGACATCGATTTCACGATGGTAATTTTGTTGTCTCAATCGCAATTAAGCGGTCGTGCAGGATAATGCGAGGTGTTTTCGATTATTCGCGTAACAATTAGCGTAAATCGTTCGCGACTTCCCGCTGAAGTCGAGACTAGGGCTGAGTATAAGGTTTCAAATCGGGCACTCCAGTATCACTCATGATGACATACCAGTATGAATGATATAAAGTTGAAATATGTACCTTTTATGCGACTACTTTTATGCCAGTTCTACATCACATTAAAGATAATTTGATATTTTCTCGACCTATTTCATTTTGTGACGATGCTGTGTGTTGATTCCGACTTCATAGAACGTCTTTGCTACTAACGTGCTTTGTTCTACATCAGTGGTTCCCAACGTGGGCGATTTGGCGGCCTAGGGGGGCGAAAATGACGAAGGGGCGATAGGGAGTGCGAAAATAGCGAAGGGGGCGATAGGGGGGCGATGACGCGTTAAAACGGCTATATAGGAGTCAAGTCGTAGAAATGACCTTTTTTTTAGGAAACCCACGGAAATTTAGTTGCAATAGTGTAAAATTCGACATCGAGCCGAAAAGTTGACCTTTTTTTTAGTCAACTCGCCGATGATTACAGATTGTATACCGATTTTTCGGTTCACAAAATCTGGGGGGGCGATGATCGGCGTTGAGCTTGGAAAGGGGGCGATGAGTCGAAAAAGGTTGGGAACCACTGTTCTACATGTTTCGTATGCGGCCAGACGACCAATCTTGGGTTTCATGTCTCCCACAGTGGAAAATAGTATCAAAAGTATAATTTTCGATGATAAAATAACTCTTTTTGGCAAGGAGTGTGTCTTTTCAGCACTCGAAATAATCATCACTCACTAGTCACTATACACGACTCATTAGAATTATTACTCGATAACCACGATAAATTCAGCCGATAGTTAAAAGATAAGGCATCTAGCTTAAGGCGCATTTCCAAAGCTTCGCAGTATTTATCCAAACAGCTTTACAGCCATTGCTGTTGGACATGAAAATAAGCGGGAAAGGCTGCACTTCACGTCTGTAAGCTATAAGAAATAGATCAATATCCCCAGTTTTAACAGTCTCATATTATAGTTCTCTCTGACTCCATGCTGCTATGTTGTGACGTTACGAAAATTGCCGATATTTTGTCTCTAATGGCCGATATTGTGACTCGTTCTCGATATTTTCGACGAACCCATGCGTGTTTTGACGTCAGACGAGTTGTAATGCAACAGCCGAGCGCATTGTTGAATCGCGAACGCCGTAATTCGATTCTCGTCTCCGTCGCATTCCTGTCTGGTGGAAATTTCTGGAACGCTATCAGCCAGATTTGTGAAAACTACCAATCTGTAGTTGGTAGATGGTCAACTTAAACTAACTGCTGTTTTTTGGTAGTTCTAGTTCTAGTTGCGGATTAAAACGCAAAATTGTTGTCGAATGACTTGAGAACACGTTTCCATGTTTGGCGTGAATCGTGATGGTGTTCTGTTTTGTGATGTTCTCGCAGCCTTTCAAGATCAGAGTCATCGCCACTAACAGTGGCGTATAGCCAGGATTGGGTGTTCGAGGTCGATTCCGATAAAATTAATTAATTGCTTCGTAATTGAATCTAGTTGGTTCTGTTTTAGTCAATTAGTTGCGGGTTTTAAAAGGTTGTTAGCTCTGGTTCTAGTGCTTGCTGCTAGTTTTGAAAATCCAGTATAGTTTGTACAAGACTGCTGTCATCCCGTACTGAAGTTGGCGACACAATATTTATTGTCGGATGAGCCATAACTTGAAAATTCCGCCCAACATTCACTGTGCGTTGAATATTTGGTATCATGAGCAATAACCGCTGTCATATCGTTGGCGTGCGCGTGATATAATTTCGGAAGCACTCACAGCTCCATGACAAATGAGCCCTGTGTAACTTACATTATCTAATTTGTGGCCTACCTGTATTTGTTTTGCGCAAATTCATCATTCTTTATTGGTACCGTTTGTTACATGGCAGTCTTTGCTCTACGTTTGAGTGTTTGTGATGTTGAGACCTTTCGGCTGAAGGCTTTTTCGATACCATTTGTCGAGGGTCATAAAATTCGGTGTTTCGAAACGCCCGCGCGCAGACAAACGGAAGTCGGTTATTACGTATGAATTAATGTCTCACGTGTCGATTGTTCACTCATCCTGGTTAATGTTACTCGCACAATTGCAAATACGCATGTAAATCGTTATTGAATAATATATTCATATTTCAAATTTAATATTCAATTGAAAATAACTCTACTAGTGGCTGACGATTACCCCTGACGAGTGTCGGCCGAAAATGTTCGGGTTCATTTCAATATGAGCAACAGAATTCGACAACAAATTCCTATTGGCACCGCACGAGGTTTGAAAGGTCGCTCCCAAATCTCATATTTATTCGGAATCAATTCGATTGCAAGTCGTCGTGTAAGGTGTAACTATATGCTATGGGTTTAGAAAGCTTGAGGTCTTTAAATTGACGATGCGAACACAGTTGTTTGTTTAGATCTTTTCTCCAAGTCACAACGCACAAATCTGTCCAATGGAAATTGTCTCTAAAATCACAGTAGTCAGTGTGTCGCTCACATTAGGTTTAGGTATCTTATATATTCGGAGATTTACACAGATAGATAAATTTAGTAGCGTCTCAAGTCCAATGGACACTGACCGTCGACCGTTTGTTAGCGAAGTGTCGTGAGCTATTTCAGTCGACTTACAGCACCTCTACTCTTACTTGGAAAGATCTCAGTTCAATTACAGCAGCTAGATAGAAGTGTCTTGCCACCCAGGCTGCAAGATATCGCGGGCTTCTGTATTTTAAGGCGCGAAAAATATGAGGCTCCCGAAACTTCCGCAGCAAACCTCGCATGTATTATTCAAGCGGGAAACTTAGTTGCTCCACTTTATCAATAAGCTCGATTTCATTTTTGATCAATTTGCGAGCTTATTTCCAACAGACACTGAGCGTTTTATATAATCTCTTGTTGATATGCTACGTTCTTTCCGATTCTCTACTATAATTGCTGACGATTACCCCTGACCAGTGTCTGCCGAAAATATTCGGGTTTATTTCAATATGAATGTATAAAAAAATTCTGTACATCCAAGAAGCTCTTGTAATCTCTTTGCTGTTGTGTTACAAGTTTTGCCACGGATTGTTACGTCTTGGCCGGTTATCACACTCGACAAAACCAAACATGGCGGATTTTTTCAGCATATTTCTGTGGCAGCGAGCATGTTGTCGCGTCACAAGAGTAACATACTTTGTCGGAGATAATTTTGGTGGAAAAACAGTTATTCGCGTCACGTATTTCTAGGTATTTATCGGAACGACGCAGTCACGTGATCTCTCAAGACTTAGAACTTACCCGGAGGGCCATTTCTAAAATTGGTCTCGAGTTACTGCGGTGAAACTTTACAGTGAGGATTGTCCGCTCACATTTCTCCGCGGTTTTGATTCGCACTGGACTGATCAGTTATTTGAAGTCTCAACGATATGTTTGTTGGCGCAGTGAGTATCTGCAACATTATGATAGGAAGGTCGGCGAAAAGAAGTTCTACTCAGACTTGGATGACAAGAAAATCGTCAGCTTTTCCAAAATAGATTAGAATTAGAATGATAGCTACACAGTTTCTTTCAAAATTATACATATAATTAGAGTGAATTCGCAAAATCTGGGAACTTGAATTCATAATCAGAAAGAAATAAAAAGAAATAAAAATCAAATTCAGTTGTTATCATAAGCAAGAGACTGGCAAATGTCTTTACACCGAACTCGGCTCGTTTCTCGCTGCTCAGTTATCCTGTAGCATTTTCGGGAAAACTAGCAGATTTTAATTAAAATGAGAGCAAAGAAACATTTCAAAAATTAGATTATTATTGAAATTAGACCATAACAGAGTTCACAAATAAGATGAAAATTAGATGACTGGTATTTTGCTCTAATTAGTCTAATTAAACAGCTAGAATAATCAAATTGTATACGTCAGTTACTTCTCAGTCGTATCGGTAAAGCCAGATATTCAAGGAGAGTTTTGGTATCGGAACTGGTTCGAGATATCAACAGCGGAATTGCTCGCGTGTGCTATCGGCGACAACCTTGGGAGGTAGCGTTGCAGCGAATTAATCGAAGCCGTTATCGATGCGATCTCGAAAACGCATCGACAATCCCTCCTATCGTGAGCGACGAGATATTATGACTCACGGTACGGTACTTTTGCCCCGAGATATGCGCGAGGAATGCGTAGCGTTGTTTTTCAGTCACGCCCCGCTGAGCGCGGCTGCTCCTCGCGCTCGTGATATCGCGATCACTTGAATGCTAGTTTGAATGGTATATCATATTGAAATAATTCAGAATATTCGGATTTATCTCAATACGAATACACTATTCAATTGTATATTGAAGTTCTGCACCTCTAAGAAGCTTTTCAAATACTAGTTTGACAACTTATTCATCAAATCCGCGCATTTGTTTTTACGCGTCCGGCTTAGCACGTCTGGTTTCCAATGTGTGTTGCTAATCCTGTTGTTTTCTACCGCCAACCGTTCACTTATCTTGGGCCGTAGCAGCTCTGTGGAAGATAATTATTAACGGGTCGGCGCCAAGGCATGTCACGAGGGCTTTTAGAAATCTCTTGAACGCGTCTACTGGTAGTTGGTATCTGAAGAGCGGAGCCCTTGTAGCTAGCAGTCGAGAGCGTAATTTATTCGCAAGAGTGAAGTAGGAATGGTCGAATGGATTCGGCATTTTAAGAGCGTGGGTTGAATCGAACGCGCCTTGTTTGCTCGAAGGAACGGAGTTTTATTGCCAGGTGTTTACCTAACTACTGTTTGCGTTCTTACAGTTCTTTGTCGTTTGTGACTGTATTGTAGTAATGGCTAGCATAGACGATGTATTATTGTACTGTGACACTAGGATTTCAGTGCATTGGACTCCGCAAGAGTTGATTTATCTGTTTAGAAATTAGTCCCTATATACACTGTCAGGATATTTTACTGGGATGGCTGCATTGCATAGGCTATATACTTCATGTGACTCCTGAAACGATCCCCATAATGTATTCTATATATTAGTAGTGACTTGGCTAGCACGGGCAATATATTATTGTACTGTGATACTAGGTTTTCAATACATTAAACAATGCAGGACTGTTTTATATGCTCAGAAATTAGTCCATAGTTTCTATGCACTAATTTCAATTCCGATTTCTGTTTTTTCTGAAAATGCTACAATAAACTGTACAGTGCGAGAGGGCCAAGCTCTGTATACAGAAATTTCCCATTCCCATGCTTATAAGAATTGAACTTGATTTTTGTCAAATTTCTACTGCGAATTCAGTAATTCTGAGTCTAGTCTAATTGGAAAAAACTGTGTAACTATATAATTCTAACTCTAATCTAGTCTGAAAAAAATATGTGTGCCGATAATTCTATTTTTAGCCCAATTCTAAAAAAGCTGAAAATCTTCTTGTTGTCCAGCTCTGCATGCTATGTGTTTGAAATTAGTTCATAAATGTACATTGTCAGTATAATTCACTGAAATTTCTGCATCTTCGTCTGTCGAGACCCTTTTGAAACTACACTATGAACGTAATACTCTTGTCTGAAGCAGAGCTGTATTTTAAGATTTCCAAATTCGACTAACGGAATTAGAGTTACAGATACTGTTTTCCAATTTGGATTAGAATTAGAATTATTGAATTCACAAAAGCTTGCAAATTGGATTCAATTCCAAATTCGAAGGAAATTCAACAGAAATCGAGTTCAGTCAATTCAGAGTTCATCCTCATAAGCATGCGAGTGGCAAATGTCTGCACACCAAGATGAGCTCGTTTTCCACTGTACAGTTCTGTAGCTTACGGTACCCAGGAAAACCTGAAATTAGATTGCAATAAGAATGAGAGCAGAAAAGCTTTCAAAAAATCAGATTAAATTTAGATTACCAGCATTTCGCCCTAATTAGTCTAATTACATGACTAGAATTATCTAATTGTCCAAGCTTGATCGGAGCCATTTCAACCTTATGATCTCCTTTTTCTATTTTACTTCAGTTCTGTTATCTAACCAACCTTCAACATTACAGATATGTTTTTAATGATGCACCAAATGTAGTGTGGCTAGTGCCTAGTTTGGATGACTGCTCCACAAGTTAAACTGACCGTTATTTCTCCAAGCGATTGGATACAAAGCCCACATTGTGACGAACCTGGGTCACAGAACCCTCGTCATGGGTTGCTCTCATAGCGCCATACCCGAAAACCACCCCAATTATTTTCGGGCCAAGAACATCGATGACCAGGAGAAGACGAAAAATGAAGTGTTTCTCGAGGGTAAGTTCAGATTTTGCTTATTTTTCCATCAGCATGGCAGTGAATTAATGGTACAAATTTTGCATTATATATTGATATTGAAATATACCCGAATATTTTGGGCACTCGGTGTCGGCAGGAAATTTAAAACATCTTTGAAGTCATATTTGGTGATACGTTTGTCAAGTCACAAGTCAATCTGATTTTAATGGTTTTGACTCAAGTCAAGTCAGTTTCAATTCACCACCGAGTCAAATCCGAGTCTAAGCAGGGGGCTGAGTTCGAGGCGTAGTGTTGAGACTCTAGTCTGAGTCCAAGTCATCATAATCACTGTTCCGTAACGAGTTTAAGGCATGCATATCCAACCCATTTTTTCAAAACTATGCTTGGGTGTTATCGAATGCCTCTCATTTATAATGTAGGCCACTAATTTCGTCATTTGAAACAGTTTCTGGCCCTAAATTTTAAGTACCCGTACCGGTACTGATAGACGATATATCAATAATGTGGTAACGTTATTCTTCTTTGAAGTTGCCATGAAATGCCCGACTTGGCCGTCCAAGTCTCGAGTCAAGTCGAGTCACCGAAAATCGTGACTAGTCGAATCATGACTCAAGTCATTACAACTATAACGATTGTTGGTAAACAATGTTCTTTCCAATTCTGTACTAGTTGCTGACGAGTGTCAGCGAAACGAAATATATTCAGTTTATTTCAATATAACTGTATAGGCCTTAAATTCTTCATTTCTATATTAAAGTTCTGTGCGTCCAACAGTCTTTGATATGAATATCCTTGTTTTAGTCAAAAGCAGTAACCTGGCAGTGTACAGTCGGCACCGTAAGCTGATGGCCAAGTGGCCCATCCAATGCCTTCAGCGATACGGCTTCAACGAAGATTTGCTGCTAGTAGAAACGGGCCACGGCTGTGACACAGGGCAAGGTAAGAAGCAGTTGCAACCCTCCTCTATCATGATTGTACAAAGTAGCAATGTAGTTACTTGACGGTCAACTAACTACTGTTTTTTTGAGTAGTTCTAGTCCTAGTGAGTAGTTCTATCTAGTTCTAGTGAGTATTTCTATATAGTTCTAGTTCTAGTTGCGCATTTTTAAAAGCGACTAGTTCTAGTTCTAGTGAGTAGTTCAATATAGTTCTAGTTACACATTTTGAAAAGTGAGTAGTTCTATATAGTTCTAGTTCTAGTTGCGCATTTTAAAAAGCGATACCGGTAGTTCTAGTGAGTAGTTCTATATAGTTCTAGTTACACATTTTGAAAAGTGAGTAGTTCTATAATATAGTTCTACTTCTAATTGCGCATTTTGAAAAGTATAGCTTTAGTTCTAGTGAGTAATTCAATATAGTTTTAGTTACATATTTTAAAAAGTAAGTAACTCTAGTTTGTGCACGGCTGTCTTGAATGCCCTTGTGTTAAACCTGTATCAAATCTCAATCCAGGCCTGTTCCTGTTCAAATGTCGGCGTGCCACGCAAATTTTCGATGCGATCAAAGAGGTCTGGAACGAGATCCAAAACAGCACGGCGCAATCTCACCCCCATCTGGCATACCCCTCTCAAATGTCCAGCATGACGGAAACCACTGGTGAGGAATTTGTTTGTGGCTCGAGTCGAACAGCCCTTGAGTCAATGGCGCTATTAAGCTTGCATTTGTAAACCAGACAATTTGGCACTAGGTTAATTTGGTAATAGAAATGTAATGAACATTGTTATTATTATGGGAGCGATACACATATTGTATTAAGGAAGTTGAAAATCAACGTTTCACTGAATTTCAATTTGGGTAGGCTATAGGGCACTTCGTGAATTAGTCACTGTAGACTCGAATCGTAACTATCAGTGCTCCATTCGGCTTTGAGTACTCGAATTATTGAGCAAAGCCCTATTTTTTACTAGAGTCAAAATTCAAAACCCAAAATATTGAAATTCTGCAGCCTTGCCAAGCACGTCGTATTATTACAACACAAGCGGAAGCGGTCGAGACGGTCCTCCCTTGACAGCGGGCTTCTCGTCCGGTCATCCATCCGTGTCACGTTACACTCCGCCCACCCCTGGGACACGTGGCAGCGTTTCGTCTCGTAATACTGGTTCGTTTTTTTATGAAGTTTAAGAGAAAATCGCGGAAATTTTGTATTAATGAAAAATTGTCACGCAGAAAGCCATCGGTCGTCGCCGGCAACGTTCGAACTGCAGCCAGCACCCTCTACCAGACAGGTAGCTCTCTTTTTTGTTTCTCTTTCTTCTCATTCTCCGTACATATATGGTATTTACAATAGAATTTCGAATTTGAAAAATAATAGTATACGTACGTAGGTACGTTCGAAAATTCTTTAATTATTACAGAACTGATTTGGTCAAGTCACGCACGATAAGTGGAGTCAGTACAACCCTGCCTAATGGCCTCTTCTCGTCATGTACATTGCTATTTTTTTAGCTGAAAATGTCCCGGTTCATTTTGTTTGTATCGTTTTTCCTTGTTTCTTGGCGTTGCAATTAAGCTCTAACTATGTATCAATGAATCCCGTATTTCACAGGAAATGCTGCACCGTCGCAGAATCAACAGTAACGCGGTCGGATACAACAGACAGACAGAGACAGTCTCCATAAACCACCCACGCCACCACACGGTCTCGGGAGAAGTCGAATATGAAAACAGCGACGTCATTAAAAGTCAACAACAAACAAAAGTCGCTTTTAACCGAGCAAGCGGGACCGTCCAGTTCGAATCAAACACTCCCAGATTAGGCACGAGCGCTAATTCATTAAGATCAGACGGAGACCATGCGCCTTTAACACCAATCAGTAGTAGCACTTCCGGGATCGGCAGTTTAAACGGGAACAGCGTGAATTACGATTCAAAATGCAATGGTGCCACCCCGCAACCGCCACCCATCCCAGCCGCAGACCCATGGCGTCGTCAAAACGGTTGGGTCAAACACCGTAAGACTCGAAAATTGCGTCACGATTTTTTAAGGCTATCGCCGGGACTACCGCTTTCTGCTAGAGATTACGTAAACACGGCTAACGCGAGTCTTGATGTTAGCGGGACTCCTTTGCCTGCTACAGCTGCTGTTACCGGCGGGAATCATTTTAGTTTTGATTTCGTTTCGAGGTACAACAACCCACATCACAATCATAACGTGAACTACGTGCCCATCGAGGTGTCTACAAAAAACGGCGATGTTTACAGCTGCGGAGCCTCGTCTGCGTCGTCGGGCCTGCCGGGGACCCCCCTTACCCCGCGCACTCCGGGGTTGTTTTCTTGCGAATACGCGGAAATCGATCATAACAAAACGAGGGCGCTGTCGAACGCGTTTCGGTCTAGGCAGAAAGAGATGAAAACGCGACACGCTAGCTGTGAGACGGCGGCGTTAATTAACGGTGGTTCGTGATCGTTTCATTGTCAACAGTGTTTCTGATAGGGTCGGGCAAAATCGAGTATCTGACTAAATCTGGATTAAGCATTAGGCTTCAAGTGTTCTAGCATTACAATGAATGATTTAAAGTTCAAACATGTACCTTTTATGCGACCACAAAGAATATAACGCCAGTTCTACATCGTGTTAAAGATGATTTGGTGTTATTTCGACCTTGCCTGTGGCATTGCGCTTTGTGACGATGTAATGAGGCGATCGCCACTTTACAGACATATCATTCCTGCTAACATGGACAGTGATAACTTTTTACTTCAAATTTTATCAGTATTCGATTAAATTGTAAGGTTGGCTAGTAAAACTGCACACCAAATTTGGCTTGTAGAACCGAAGTTATTGGAAGTTGGAAATTTTGAATTTATTCAAAAAAATGAAATTGTTGAGTCGTCTAAAACACAATGCATTGTAAATTTGGTTCAATTGTGACTGGTTGAAGCGAAATTATTGGTGTTCAGAATTTTGAATTTGAAATAATAGTATTTACGGTGGGTAGTTCTACAATTTATAATTATGGAATTTCCCGTCGTACATGCTATTTTTTCAAATCCAAAATGAGCGTATCAATTCAGTACTCGAAATATCATGTGACTCGAATCGAATGATGATAATTGATACTCGATTCGGATTTGGGTGCTACTCGGCCCGGCCCTAGTTTCTGAGTCTTCTCTTCGTTTCGGGCGCACAATTCGTTTGAGAAATTTTACGTTTTTGGTCTTTTACAGATTTTACATCCTTTTCGTGCTTTTCTATTTTCTTTGCTGCTTGAAAACTTGAAATTTCGACAAAAGTGTGGTTTGATTGAATGTCGGGACGGCTCGGGAAAAGGATTAGCGAGAAATTAAGTACTTAGGTCAGGGGCGGGCAACTTCTCCAGTCGGCGGGCCGGATATGGGAAAATGAAGCACTTGGCGGGCTGGATTACAGAACATATACATGAATCGCGTATTTATCCACCTAGACGAGTAATAAATCGTATTTAATGTACGCATCAAGTTTGAAGCGTAGAGACCAAAAACAGTATTCAATCAATTCAGTAGCTGTTGAAGTTAATCAGACATCTGTGGTCGGTCAGAGTTGTCAACAAGTTCTTTGAACTCTGGCTGCATGTCGTATGTAGAAACCGTTAGTAAAGACTGCACGTGAACATCAGATATATTGGAACGCGGCCTTGTCTCGTTAATGTTCGTGGTCGAAAAGATATGTAGGCCCAGGGCCGTAAAAGCACTTCGTCAGGTCCCCCCACGGGGTGGTAAACCTAAATTCTCACGCTATACGCTGTTTACCGATAATTATCACCATTTACATTAGGCGTCCGTTTAGTGCAGTGGTTCCCAAACGGTGGGGAATTCGCCACCGATGGGGAATTCAATGATATCTGGTGGGGAATAGACGCATTCGTTCAACAGTATATACCAGTGGTTCCCAAACGGTGGGGAATTCCCCACTTGTGGGGAATTCAATGGTTTCCGGTGGGGAATAGACGCATTTGTTCAAAATGATATACAAGACAGTCTACATATTCACAAAGACACATGTGCAATTACCCTTACCAGTTAAGTGCTCTGGAATGTATGTATCGAACATTATATTGCGTGTTGTTC
Source organism: Botryllus schlosseri (assembly GCA_000444245.1). Classification (NCBI taxonomy): domain Eukaryota; kingdom Metazoa; phylum Chordata; class Ascidiacea; order Stolidobranchia; family Styelidae; genus Botryllus; species Botryllus schlosseri. The sequence goes on along the minus strand of ATSW01008196.1, from coordinate 28 downwards.
ACAAAACCTCATTTTCAACTCTGGCTGG
>KE605697.1:4483-19151 GCA_000444245.1 Botryllus schlosseri | reverse complement strand
CGTGGTTGATTTTGGGGGTTCCAGTTCCATGAGCAGAATATAATTTATATATTAATAATCAGTGCTGCGGCAGCTTCTCATTGATACCCGTTTTATCAAATTTAGTGGTCGACAAGCCGGTCAAAAATGGTTGTAAAATTGCCTTTGGACAAATGGAAAGTATGACGTAAACCAATGCAGTCAGCCGTTCAATCTCGCTGTGCCCACACCATTTAGGACACCATGCTTTCACCCCTAATGGATGGGCTGGACCCAGATTAAGAAACCTGCTTTTCACAAACGCTCTTCTCGCTTGTAACGCGGTCCTGTTAACACAACACCATGAACGAAATACACTATTTGGCAGGCCGTGTTATTTTTGGCATATGCCAAAAATTGCTTATTTTTGCCATTTTCAAATTTTTATTTTTGGCAGTTTTGGCATCTGGCTCCTGAAATGCCAAAAATAACACGGCCTGGGCATGAGGTAATATTTTGGAATCAACTGCTTGGTGCGACTCTCGGGGGATTTGAAGGTTCAAATCCGGCCAGCGACGTAATCTGAGTTTGACACCCTTGAAGATATATTTAGCAAAATATACAACAAATAAAGAGGCTGGAAAAGAAATGTCCGAAAAGAACTTTGTAACTTAATGCACGACCGATTGAATGGATTACTCTATCCATTCCACTATGCAGTACGAAACCGCAAGAGCTACTAGTGCTTGCAGCGAAATACTTTAATCGATATTTTGACACTCGCACTGTATCATTGGAACGAAATCAAGATATAGAGACCGTTTCCCGTCGCAATCTGCTATCGTAGGCCGATCTCTGTTAACCAGTGATTTCCTACGTGGGCGATTTCGGGGAACAAGGGAGCGAAATTGCCAAAGGGATCGATTGGGGGCGATAGTGGGTGGCACAATGTTAGAACGTCCATTGAGATGTATTTAATTATCACGGCCAAAAATGCACGCGAAGACGGCATATTCTGCATATGACGAAAAAGTTGACTAAAAAAAGGTCAACTCAACGGAAAGTAGAAGCGGGAACCGGTTTTCCCAGAATCTACCCAGAAAAATGACCTTTTTAGTCAATGCACCAGCGATCAGAGTTAGGTGAATAAATTTCCCGTTTATATGTCCTCTTTTTGGATCCGCAGATATGGGGATGGGGCAAAAATTTGTGTCGAGATTGATAAGAAGGCGATGAGTCGAAAAATGTTGGGAACCACCGCTGTAAACGAACTGACATTGCTGCTCCGTGGTGGATACTTGGGAAAGTTTTATTTCCTAAACATATTGGTCCGAATGAACCTATTTATTTCAGTATGCTTATCTATGTTATAGCAGTGAATTTCGTAGGACCTCTGTTTCTGACTATGTTAAAGCCCTATCACGAACGACAACGAAATAGACCATGATACAGTATATCAGGAAAATTACCTTCTTTCCCAAATGGAATGATGAACGCAGTTGCTGAGAAAAACGCTGCGGCAAAGAGCAGCCAGGAGAAGGTATACAAGTAGTATATTCTGTCCGCGAATATAGTGAGATGGTACGATCTGCAAATCCTTGCGAATCTCCCCGGTTTGTTTGGTTTTACCATAACTTCACGCTGGGATAATTCACCGCTTTCAACATGTTTACTTCGAAATTTCGTTGAGTAAACGTTGGCGTTGTCGTCGTATTTTTTTCGGTGCGGACGCGGAGTGTATACTCCTAAGCTCTGACTTCCGGCTATCCCCACATCATCAACCTGGGTGCCAATGAACACCGCGTCATCAATCGCTTCTGCGTCGTCCCTGGATTTTAAGCATGCAAGTTAAAATGCTCACGTTCCTTCAGGTAATCATCAGTAAATAACCTGTGAGAATATTTTGCTTTCTTCTCAGTCTGAGGGCTTAGGTTGTCCAAATCCGACAACAGATTGATGGGACGGAGTAGTGCGCATGCGACGGTCAGATTTAGAAGAAATCCGGCTATCATCTGAACGAATGCATTTGTGTTATTGTATCCAGTATGTGTTAAGCAAAAATCCTAAATGATAGAGGTACAATTCCCCGTTAGTTGACGGTGATATGTTGATTAAATATGGCAGAGCTGAGGAAGTCGATGGTTTAACAGATTCAAAATGTTGACACAACAAATACTTAAGAACATTGCGAAATTGACTGGTGCACAAACACAAAGACACGTGAGTCGACATATATACAATCATGGATGTATAATGCGTATGTCTCTAGCGCTAGCCCTTTCTTGATAGGCTGGCGACTGGGGGCGTCGCCACATAAATGATATAGACATAGTTAATAATGAAAATAAATTGACCATAGTGGATAAGCATAATATTGTACCAACACCGGTTTGATAGCCTATGTAATGTTCAGAAATGGTTAGAATGCGAATTTGAATCATTACAATTGATTCACAGCTGGTCGAAACTGAATCTACACCTCCCTTGTTTATGACACGCCGTGGGTCTTGATTGCATATGCTTTATTACATGATGACAGAATGTGTTTATTGATTTAGTTGATGGTAGTTATTCGTGCATCGATGAAATACCAGATTATACATTGGAATGTGATAGCATGTCTGACGTATGACACATCAGCCACCAGTCTTTGCGGAGATGCAAAAGCACGATGGAACACCGCGCGTGTTAATCACCGGATTTCCCGCTATACCTGTACGGTGTACTGTACAGTTTCGTCGTTGGAGTTGACAAGTTCATTACTCTGCACATTGTTCGCAATATGCATGCTGATAGTCACACTAACAGAACGGAGTAAGGAAAGAAGTGTCTCGCAAGTATATACCAACAAAAGCTCAAATACAGATATCACAGTATCCATTTATTGGTGTGGTGCTTTTGACATCTGATATCGATTACTACGCATTCATGCAATGTATTGCTGTATAAAGTGCATGGCGCACATGATATTTCAAACTCATGCATCCACCAACTCCATATGTAGATCCGTATGTTTTACGAGCTTTTAGTGAAGGGTAATAATATACAGAGGCTACGACACGACTAATGAGGGACTGTTTCATACACATAGCGATGCAAAGGAAAACGAAACTGAATGTTCCGTAAACTCGTACATACCTGCACAGCCCCTCTCCATCCGAATGCTTCAATTAGATATTGATATACTGGGCAAATTAGAAGTGGACCAACGGATACTCCAAAGCATAACAATTGGTTGGCAGTGTGCAATCGTTTCTTGAAATACCGAGTAACATATGTGAACATAGTGATGTTGATGATGCCCAAGGAACATCCTGCAATTTTAAAACCGGTGTCAAATGATGTTTACATATTACAGAGGGTATCAAAATAGTCTTGACGTTCTACATCTACATTTATACTCAATTACAAGTAGAGGGAGTAATTCGATGCCAATACTTCCTCCGTAGGAAATGGAAGAGTAGGGTTTTAATAACTACGAAAATTGTCTCAAAAAGTAGATGTATAGTCAGTGGCACGTAATCAGAGATGTCTACACTCGAAATTGTAAGATAGTTTTTCACGGCCAACGCAAACTGACTAATGACACTGGGATAAGACAGCCTGCAACCGTCAAAATATATTTCGGTACGGTCACACGGGTTGTTTCGTGCGGTTCTACTGGGAATGTCATTCGCTACATTATAGCTAATACTATATTTAAAAGGAAAATTGCTTTCAGAACTACATTCATTGCAGTAAAATTTAGCTGACTTAGCTAGCGTTCCGTTTCACGATTGCCTTGTTACGTCATAGTTTGCTAACTTGCTTTTAGTTTGAATCTTTCTGCATGCTTGTTATTGTGCCGTTAACTCTTGATAAAGGGCACACAAAAAGTCTTCGAGTCATTAATTTCTACTGCAATGAATGTAGTTCTGAAAGCAAAATTCAAGTTTAGCACCACCAATCACATATTACAAGTAAAAGCTAGTAAAGTAACCAGCTGTGTCGCCGAAACAACCGTTTACGCAGAAGCGGGGGTATTCAAAAACATAGCCACTCGACTAAGCAGGTAAAACCTCGTTTAGTATTTCGAAAAAGTAAAAGTAGTTCGATACTCTAATAAGCTAATCATAGCGAAACGACAAACTGCTAACACATCAGCTTAAACGGTATAGTTCAACCAAGTCCACTGTGTAATTAACAACCATATGCTTCAACTGTATAAATTGCATTGGCATAATGCGGCATAAAATTATTTATGGTTGGATAAGCACCATTTATAAAATATTAAGATAAGTGACAAACTCGTAGGCCATACCAACAATCAGTCCCATGAACACTTGCACTGTCCACAATTTGTCGCAAAAAGACGCCACAAAGCAGGACATGCCACTTATAAACGCCATGGTGCAGCTTAATTTGCGTGGATCGAACCATCTCATAATGAATGGGAATACAGTTGCTGAGAATAACGAAATCGGGTTTATTTAACCGCACCCACCTGGGAAACGAATTTCTTACTGAAAATGCCGTATGATATTTGAAACATTCCATTCAGCCATGCCACCGACGCGTAATCCGCCCCAAAGTCATCCATGAGAGAGTGGTAAAATGTTGAGTAACATCTCATTATGGATCCCCACATTGCCAGGCAGTACATACCCCCCAAAACGATACACCAACCCCATCCCCCGTCCGGAGGGTTAGTCAAATATTCCGTCATGATGATTGGTGGCTTAACGTAAAATACATCTGACAAAGTACAAGCATTTCTACACTTAGCTAGTAAGTATGGTATATATTGTATAATAAGCATATGTGTAACAACCTCTAACCCTGTACCTCCACTGAGGAAATGCGTACATTACAAAACGCATGACATGGCACCTTTTCAGGACGAAGATAACCTCCAGTCAGCATCGCGGTTAGGCTAATCAACTTGCTTACCGCCAGTACGTTACGCTCAAAGTCTATGATTGGTTGTAACAGCACGATTAGGCTATTAATGCCAGCTGTTTCTCCACATTTAAAAAGTCTTCCGCGCTATGGTCATTGGTCGCATGAATATGATACGTTAGGTACCGGTATAAGCTCTGCAACTGACTTTCAGCTATCGCTTTGTGAAGTCAACACTGGATATGTCCGTAATCCACATTCACGAGACTTCATACGACCTCGCATGTATTGTAATTTCTTCTCCGATTACCAAAGGCGCTGCACGGCATACTGGGACATGAAATGACACTTGAGAGCATTTCTTTGTTGGTGAATGGTCAGCAAGCCACAGTTACGTAGAAGACCTCATGCGATCGATCAATATTTACTCGACAAAGGTTGGAGGTCGGGATTCAGCGTCAAAAAGTAGGTTTAATAATGTATTTTGCTAATGAACCATGACAGTAATAAACGATAGTAGAACTCCAGTATTTGCTTGTTTGCTCCAGTAATTAAATTAATGAAATGTTTGCATGAATAAGCTGGGTACATTGAAAGGTCATTCATTGTCACACATTCGTTTAATATTTAATTACTATTATAATTATAATTTGACATCATTTCAAATTATCATGAAAAGGTATTCCAAATACCGGTTTACATGCAATCGCAAATGCATAGGCCATAATACATGGTGGGATTGGTAGCTAACACAATCGCTGTTACAATGCAAGCAATTTTGAAGGTGCCAAATATGTCGTCAGTTGTCGGATATAATGCCGGATATGTTAGTCAGTCGTCAGGCGATCAACCAACCAATATAAACATATTTTATCCAGATACAATAAAGGATATATATACTCTACCTCAAACAAAAGCCTAAAATAGGACGCTAAGCTCACAGCCTAGTGTTTTTCCGAAACGACGGGGATAACGTTAGGGGATATTCAAGCATCCCAGGGATGAGAACAGTGGTTATCAACGTTTTCGTCTTCGCGGACCGCTTTCGGACCGTCATGGATCTTCAGGGATCCCAACTAGGGATGGTGTGAACGTGAGGTTCACGTTCGCGTTCTGTGTGTGAACCTCAGAAATTTAGAGGTTCACGTTCACAAACGAACCTTGGTAAGTTCCGCACTGTGAACTTTTTTCATATATTACGATTGGGTTGAACTTTATTGCATTTCAACTGCTGGCCACCATATGCATGGCACTGGCAGCAAAAAATATCAACACGAAACGAGTATGCACCTTGACAATTTCCAAAATTTTACTTGCTTTGTTACAAAAGTTTGCTCGAATATTTGGTGACTCTCTGCTGTGAATTTGGCCCGCATCACACAACATCAAGAGCGAAATACACTACATGTGGGCCAGGGTCGGACAACCCGTGGCCCGCGAGAAGGTTTTGAATGGCCCGCGAGGTAATTTCCGAAATTAGTAATATAATCAAAAATGGATTGCACAGATTGTGAACTTGCAAGCGGCCAATCAAAAAAATGATTAATCTGGTCGCAACACTTGAGATGTGGTGACTAAAAATATCAGTTTCGACGCATTGGCAGATCCATGGGCCAGTCACATTTTGGTAGATCTTCGTACACTACAATAAAGCAAAATAATTTGCGACAAATTTATCAAAAGTAAAAATTTTCTACACACTTCGCGCAACATGTTGTCAAATGATTTCTTGCTTTTAATATTGTCACCTCTTTGTGAAAATGAAAGAACGCGTAATGTATCAGATTGAGTCTAATCTTCGCGATTGCAAGACAAAGTGTCGTTCAACATCTGCGACCTTGCGTTTGCGGTCGCAGAAAGACCGCGGACTATGAAACCTAGGCACAAAATGATCGACGCATGTCGGTCGAAGCCTTCGATATCGATAAGGCGCCGAATAGTCCATTCCTTTCAAACTGAGCCCAGCTATATACAGCAGGCCCGCAATATGGTCAAGTGATTATATTATTATTGGCCAATCAAATGTGACCCGTTGGCTGAAAAGGTTGGCCCCAATGGCCATCCCTGATGTAGGCCGTCAGCGAATGATGTTTATTCAACCAATCATTGGAATTGATATCATTGTCTGATGCAAAAAATCTAACAGGCGTACGGGGTCAATCTTGATTTCATATGTTTATTGTATCATAAAAAGCAAATCCGTGCTCTGCTCAATATCAACATAGCAATACTCGGATGCCAAATATATTTTCTGGTCTGGCCTGGACCGGTAATGCGTAAGCTTATATTCCCTTGCAAGTCCTCGTCGAAATTGCTGGCAAAGCGACGGAAAATATTGATTTTATGGGATTATTATATCATTTGAATACCCAAGGTAATACATTTGGCGGCGGGTAAAACGTCAATACTTCAGCACTGTGGCATTATGAGGCCTTGTCGTCGCTAGGCATCGTGAAAATTAATATAGGTTATCACATCATTGAAATGTATGGTTGGAATTAGCAATATGACGTAACGTGACGTCATGAGGTTCACGTTCGTGTTCACGCAACACCTTTCAGGGGTTCACACCATCCTCAATCCCCACCAAGTTTTAGTTCAAATTTATAGCTCAATCATCGAGCAATTGTCATCTATCTTGTGAAAATGATAACTGTAGGCTTGGTGATGAACAGCAACAAAACGGCTTGTCTTGAAAATGCGACCATACTATTCATGTAGGAATTGGGTTGAATTGGGTCGTGTCTTGAAAATCCGTGCCTTCGATTCGTAATAAACGATGCAGAAAATCCATTTCCACAAATATAGGTGTTGGCGAATGTATTAATAACGCGTAACGCTTACGACGACACTTATGGGTATGACCGCAACAAATATGGCACCAAAATTGACAAACAAATTTTTTTAATGGACATATGACATCAATCCTGGTCGTTTCCATCGGGCAGCTTATCTTGAAGTTATTATGGTAAATGGTTATATATATCAGAGGAGAAAATGCATTTTGTGAACATTTCGAAATCACCGTGATTGACCTCACTCATCCAACTTTTTTTCCACAATCCCCAACAAAACATCTCTATTCAGCAAAATGGTTGTGTCAATTAGCTATTGGCAAATTAGCAATGAAATGAATCTGACAGTTTGTTGATGTGAGTTCCGGAGTTTTACTAGTAATGAAGCGAAACAGCCTCGTGATTTTCTGAATTTAAGAAAATACAATTTTGGTGTTCAACTATTTTGAGGCTGCGCGGACCCCTGAAAATGCTTCGCGGACAATATTCCTTTAATCTCGCAAAAGACAGAATGGTTTCAGTACTGTCAACCAATCTGATTATGCAGCGTCTTACAATACACATGTCCCATCACAGCAGTGTACTCGTACATCGTACAACCTTTACCACAGGAATTCAAGATAATATAACGCCGCGAAACGCACATATGCTTTTATTAGTTGCAAGGCCGAACAACTCGTCATAATTTTGCAACGTTGATTACGCGACTTCTCAATGAAATTCGGAATTTAAGTATACGAGATAATTGTGACTACCTGAAGGCAAGTCGTGCACTGAGCAACAAGGAATTCTGGTTATCTGATATATTTAGTTGAAATATTCGCTGTAAAATCAGCAAATACATTTTTATCGACATTTGGGTGTTCCAATTACGCCAACTTAGCTTATCTCATACGCACCAGAATCAGAAATCCAACACCGCATATAAATTTGTGCGGTTACTCCTGTACTACACAGCAACGTTGCTGATGTGATTGCGCGTCATAGACCAAATGGCTCATAAGTAGGTAGACACATTCCTTCGGTGTCAGATTCACAAATAGATAAAATCCAAATGGTTAGCTTATTCAGTTCACTGCCTGTTTCTTATCACATTAGTTACAAATCTTCACACATTGCCGACGAAAGAAATAAGCAATTTTTGGCATATGCCAAAAATAACACGGCCTGCCAAATAGTGTATTTCGTTCATGGTGTTGTGTTGACAGGACCGCGTTACAAGCGAGAAGAGCGTTTGTGAAAGGCAGGTTTCTTAATCTGGGTCCAGCCCACCTATTAGGGGTGAAAGCATGGTGTGCTAAATGGAGTGGGCACAGCGAGATTGAACGGCTGACTGCATTTGGTTTACGTCATACTTTCCATTTGTCCAAAGGCAATTTTCCCATTTTTGACCGGCTTGTCGAGCACTAAATTTGATAAAACTGGTATCAATGAGAAGCTGCCACAGTACTGATTATTAAAATATAAATTATATTCTGCTCATGGAACTGGAACCCCAAAATCAACCACGATTTTTGCATTGTGATCGAGTTGAACATTGTGACGCAATAAACTGTCTGACTATTTCTGAGCTGCATAGTCTCGTTTTGCCAGACAGTGTTGTTGCGTCAATGTTCTTAAACAAGCTAACCTTCCCAGGACTCTTCCATGCGAGTTGGTAATAATAAAGCCACCTGAAGTGACAAAAGTCCTCCGAAAATATATCGGTAGACTGAAGGAGAAATGATAGTCGGGCTACTAAATATAATGTGTTGAGAGGCAACACAGGAAACTCCTGGAAAAGGATCGGGAATAAAATTATTTCCGCGATGAGATCGATGACACTGGCGAAGTGATCTCTTTTCATGATGCTTGGAAGCCGGTGCCGGCCCTCCAAAGATTTTGAAGCTCTGAAGGCCTTTTGTGGATGACTGGCAACATTCTTTCCCTCAATAGCTACTGTTGAAGCCGATATTTCCCAGATTCGCTGGGCGAGAAATGAATTTAGGAGAAACTTAGCTGACCTGAGTTTGGAAGCACTGTTACAATGCAAACGATTTAAGTCTATTCAACAGCTGTAACAATCAGATGTTGACCGTGTTTGTTAGGCTTTTCTTTCTTTTTTTGCTTATTGGCACCGATTCCGATGGATACTGCACATTTTGTGCTTTCGTTTGATACTAATAACCTATGAAATCGTTCGGTTTTTTCTTCTTCTTATTGTTTGTTGGCACTGATTATACGTGGATGCTGCACATTTTGTCGTGTCTTTTGACAAACTAGCCCAAATAAAGCGTTTTTGTGACTAATTCGAGGCTGAAACTATCTATTTAGAGGACGATGCCAAAACTGCCAATAATAAAAATCGAAAAATGCCAAAAATAAGTTATTTTTGGCAGTTTTGGCATATGCCAAAAATAACGCGGCCTGCCCATGGGCCTTTGACCAGCATTTCAACAATCAATTGATCAATATTTTACGCTCTTTTGTCAGAATTGGCCAATGTCATCATGGAATCAAAATTTTTCGTATCAATTACTGGCTTTACTCCACGTTTGCTTGATTTTCTTGCCCTCCATGCTCGCATATTTCCTATCATGGTGGCCCCGCAGCCACAGACCTCAGTCAGACGACTTCATACATTACTGGTATGATTAGATCTGTTGGTACCGAACCAGGAAATATTTCGACGCGACGCTTTTCTCTATCATTACGAGGGTCAGTCCAGCATGATTGAAGTTCTCATTTCTCTTACTGATTGAAATCATCTACAGACAAGTGAGACAACTATCCATCCAGCTGCTCTCTGTCTTTGGTGATAGATTACTGCAGGGGGATTCCCATGAAGTCAGTGGGGCATAACGGTGGTTAGTTATCTATAATATTCAGATAGACACGCCTACTGCCCTGTATGCAGTATGCACTATATGCAGCTTGGTCATTTATTTTTATAATTGACCGTCCTCACGTCTTTTATCGACTTCTTTTGACTCCCTGCCACCATGTTGTGACGTCACGAAAATGGCCGATATTTTTTTACCTTCAATGGCCGATACCGATATTTCTCTGCAAGCGTGATATCGACTCGATATTATCGGCGAGCCGATAATCGGTCGGGCGAGAGAGACGAGAGAAGCGAGAGAGAGGCGAGCGAGACGGACGTGTTTTCGACGCTGCGGAAGATTACTAGCTTAGAGGCGAGGTATTACTGGATTACACGAAATATTGGATATGCCGAATATATTGGATAAACGAAATATACTGGATATAAGTCGTAACACCTGAGTAAGGTAAAAGACTGATAATGGCGACGGCCATGACGACCTGCAACGCTTAGTGAAGCAGAAGGAAATGCTACACAGCTATCATTTGCAACAGTAACGTCGAAATCAAAGAATACAACAACATACAAGAAAACCAAGCAAGAAATACCGATCTACAAGAATACGAGAAATAGGTCCTACTTTGTAAGGGGAGAAGACAACCTTGACCATGGTATGGTACTCAAAGAGCTGCAAACCAACACCATCACTGCAGAGTACCACGAATACATTGAAGGAATATATAAAATGAAAGCCGGAACATTCGTAATCACAATGAAGGAAGACAAAAGTGGAAGGAAGCTAAAAGACGAATTGCTACAAAAGCTAAGCCAAAACCCTACGCAAGCAAGGTTTAACGAGATAACCATAGAGCTCCCAAAGCCTCCAGCAACACATCTTATTGTCAAAGGCATAGCATGTGAAACTAAAAAAGCCACGGCAGTTAAAGAACTGAACGCATATGGATTCGGAACGGTTGTCAATCAGACAAGAGTATTCTACAAGAATACTAACTATTACAACGGCTTCACTAACATCTGGATGGAAGATTTCAGTAAAGAAGATATGCCAGAAAGTATGATTATTGATGGTGTGAGATGCTGGATCAAGACTGCTGCAGATGCATATCAAAAGCGATGCTACAACTGCAACGGAACGGGTCACATGATCAGAGATTGCCCAGCCGAAAAATTGGAATGCACGAAGTGCGACCGGCTTGGCCATGACGCAGAAACATGCAAAGCAAAACGTGGCAAAATAAGACAAAACGAACACGAGGCTGGGATTGAAAAGGCTGAGGGAGTCAATGATCAAATAGCAGATAAATCTGGGAGAGAAAACTCAAACGAACCCCATGCTGGTGAGAGAATAACCGACGAAACGAACGAATCGACGAAAATAACAACAGAGAAACCAGCTGACCTGAATATGAGTCAGAATGAGGACAAGAACAGAAATCAAACAGCGCCGAATAGCCCAGTGATGACGAAATCATACACGACACCGGACGCTGCATTCGAGAATGAAGACACAATACAGGAGCAGCCCGTAGAGCCTCAGGCCAAAGAGGCAACACGCGAATCTGACAAACCAAAAGAAACGCAGACAACCCAAAAGCTAGTCAATAAAAGGCCGCCGAAGGCTAACAAGGGACCAAAACCGGCAACCAGCTGTAATGAAACAATGAAACATCGAAACAGAAAATCAACCAGAAATGCTGCAAGCAACCAAGAGAAAAAACCGAATATTAATGATATTAAGACTAAACAAGATAACATGGAAAAGCACGACCCTCCAAACAGAATCAATGGCGAATCTATTGAAGCTAGCATCGATTAACGTAAATGGACTATCAAATAGACTACCGGATTTGGAACAATATATACAGACATCGAATTTGGATATATTATTGATTCAGGAAACGCATAAGATCGAAAATGTGGATATACGTAACTGGGCAGCCGACATTGGATTTATTATCTACTTCAACACAAAGAACGAAGTGAGACAATATTCTGGTACCGCAATAATGATAAAGGAACATCACGCAGGTAAAATTTTACGTCAATATAGCATGATCGAAAACCGTGCCCAATGCCTCTGCATTCAAATTGACAAATGCCCAATTGCTATAATCAATATTTACGCCCCATCTGGACAATCCGCAGATGCCAGAAAGTTACGTGACGATTTCTTAATCAAACTAGAGTCAGTAATCCATGACATTGAAGTCCCGATTATTATGGGTGGTGATTTCAACCTAATTATTGACAAAAAAGACACTCGAAATAAACAGAACCTCCATTTTAGAAGCGCCGAGAGACATTTTGAAAAGCTAACTAACGACGCGGAACTGATTGACGTGTTTAGAAGTAAACATCCTAGTGCCGAGGTATTCACCTACGTCACTGGAAAAAACGCGAGGAGAATAGATCGATTCTACGCAACTCATGAACTCATGGACCATGTCCAGAATACAGGACATGAAAATAACCTCGTTGCTGACCACATTAGTCCGACAATATTACTTGCAATAGAGTCAAGCACTGTATGGGGACGCAAAAANTGGAAGTGTAATAATGANCTNTTGCGAGATGANGTGTNCCGAGATATAATATCTAATCTNATAAGCNTNGANGAAAATANNATCCAACACTGCCACGGAATTCAACAATGGTGGGACAGACTAAAAGATAGAATTGCCAACGTAAGCAAGAGATATGAAATAGACAAATATAAATCCTCAGACCCCCAGATAACGTATCAGAGGGTAAGAGGNAAATTGCGCATGTTAACCAAACTTGACCAATGCAAAGGGGAACCTAGCACGATGAGACAATTTTGGCAACAGCTGAAGATCAGACGACGCAAGGCAGAGCTCAAAGAGCTCCAGCTCAGAGATGNAACGGTAACGAATGACCGTAATATTATCGCTAACCAGATTGAACAATTTTACACAGAATTGTGGACCAGACACGATGGTATTAATCCGTCAGATCAAGACGAATATCTATCATCGTATCAGCACGAAGGCATGCACGAGAGAGACAATGAACAAATATCNGTAATACAATCTAGCGAAATATTACAAATACTGAAANCAATGAACAGNNAAAGGTCACCGGGNTTCNACGGCCTAACNGTGGAATTCTACCTNGCTATGTGGCAAANCATTGGTNCGAGATTAACAGAAATCATAAACAACGCGCTAATATNCGGAAACATACCNCNTAGCTGGAAACGNGCNAAAATTATNTTGATTCACAANGGAAAAGANAAAAAGNATTTAGCGAACTGGCGACCCATTTCGCTGCTAAACACGGACTACAAANTAATGGCGAAAATTCTCAACAACAGACTGGTTGAGGATATTTCGAGCCACATCAACAAGACACAGAAAGCGGGAATTCCCGGGAGACAAATGGACACAATACATCACAACGTGAGTGCAATTGTTAATTATCACCAAGAAAAACCCTTGGAAGGCTACATAATGACTGTAGACGCAAGGAAGGCCTTTGATAAGGTCGACCACCAAATGCTTTTCAAAGTGCTTGATAAATTGCCCGTCTCGGGAGAAACGCATAACGTGATCAAAGCCCTATATGATAATCCAATTGCGACCATAGAAGTTAACGGCCTCGAAGCAGCCAATGTATATTGTACAAGGGGCATTAGACAAGGATGTCCTTTGAGTATGACACTATACGCGATTGGCGGGGACCCGCTTGCCAATAAATTATGTACAAATGAAAACATCAAAGGTATCCGAATCGGCGGAATCGAGCATAAATTGGACCAGTTTGCAGATGATGTCACACTGTATCTAAGAACAACTGACTCTATTACCACAGTCCTTAACGAATATCAAAGTTTGCATAGAGTGACAGGGCAAGATATCAACACAGACAAGACGGAAATCCTACCACTGAACGAGAAATCGCATGCACATATGCTAAAGCCAGTAATTAAGATACTTGGCTTATACCACGGTGAAAGCGAACTGCAAATGAACTTTGACAGACTCTGGCAAGGAGTTGAAAAGAGCGTAAGGCATATTAAATCAAAACGGCTTTCCTGGATTGGTAAAATAACGGCCATTAGGGCATACATAATTAGCAAAATAACGTATACATATGCTACCAAGCAGATTTCAGACGACAAGCTCAAGCAATTTGAACGCCTCTTCTTCGGCCTACTGTGGAGCCCTGAAAAACTGGAGCAAAAAAGCAGAAT
>ATSW01008192.1:0-12453 GCA_000444245.1 Botryllus schlosseri | reverse complement strand
GGGGGGGGGGGGGCGATGATCGGTGTGGAGCTTCAAAAGGGGGCGATGAGTCGAAAAAGGTTGGGAACCACTGCTCTAATTCTAATGTGATTTGCAAATTTTCTAGTTGTCCGATTCTGGACACAATGAGCATGAAGCGCACCTGTCAATGTTTGGTTCACAAAAGAAAACAAATAGCAACGACTTGGCTACCTTGGGTTCTGCGTTCAGTGTTGACGATCGGAATCGGCAGATTTTTAGTGCCAAATTTCTGAATTTTTGCACTTTTTCAGGCAATTTGGCACCGAAATTTCAAGTTAGACACGTTGACACTATTTTGTCACTTTTGGCTTTGCATAATTTCGCAATGACAAGCTGTTTTCAGCGCATTTTAGATGCGTATGCGTATTGTGTTGTAGCAAGTGCACAGATTTCGCGTCGACGGAAGGGGCCGTTCGCACTTTCATTTGTGTGCCTTGGAGTCGACTTTTATCAAAATACACCAGCCAAGGCTGTGTCAACAAAAAGAGTTCGTGTACCATTTAATAATAGTACACTGAGGAACGCTCTCGTATTCGACATTTCATGCTGATTGCTGGTGACGTCGTATTTTGTGATACGATTGTTGATATGCGATGTTCTTTTGAATTCTCTACTAGTTGCTGACGATTACCCCTGATGCTGATTAGTATCAGCCGAAAATATTCGGGTTCATTTCAGTATGAATATACCATTCAATTGTATATTGAAGTTTTGTATACCTACAAGAAGCTGTTCAAGTGCTTTTTGTAGTATATATAACCTATTCTATGCCAGACTGCTACAACTCATTCTTCCTTTTATATAGGGATATTTCGAATATTATCAATAATTTTCCATCATTTTAGACAGTTTGGTACTATTTTATGAAAGATTTGATTCCCAGAGCCTTACATATTGGGAAGCGCTTCTGTGTTCCTTTAGCTGGAGCTTTTTCAAGACCTTCTGTGATTCTCTGACTAAAGATATAGCTAAGGTTATTGGGATTGCATCCTAACCTTAAACAATATTGGCCATGTTTAAGAAGAAGTCATCGAAGAAAGACAAAACCAAAAGCAAATCAGAGGAAGATGTGTCATGGATTGTGGAAGGCATAGTCGAATATCTGCAAAGTCCTACATGGAATGCGCCAGTTTTAAACTTCGTAGACAGCCAGTGCGGTAGTTTCACACATTCCGAAGAATGCTCGTTAGAACACACCGAGATCCATCAAAAATACAAGGCACTAGTCGAAAAACTTCTCAAAGCATACACGCAGGAACTCGGAATATCCGAGAAACAGTTTTCTTCAGCTTGTTCGCCGTCGAATCGCGATATCGCAAGATTACACCGAGATTTTGAATACATATGGGCCGCCGATGATTTCTTGATATTCAAAGGATTGATGGCGTCTCACAATATAACTCTCCAGCAAGAAGCGTTAGAAATGATGCAACCCGGATATAACGCATCGGAAAAGCACAAAAAATTCACCAGCGAAGACGCGGACACTGTGACTAAAATGTTGAAATCGTCCAAAGTCAGTATATCGGAAAGAAAAGCTCGTCAGAAGCAAGAGGAAGAAGATTTTCGTATGGCGATTGAATTTTCAAGATTGGAAATGGAGAGATTGCAGTCATTGGCCGATAAAGAGAAGCAATTACTCGATCAAGCCATAAAGTTATCGCTTGAAAGCTCTCAAGCAGATTTACACAAAAATGATAGTCCACTTTCGGGTATGGCACATCCTCCTGCTGAAAATCCTAGGTTCCTAGAACGGTCCGATTACCTCGCGTCCGATATTCATAAATCAGATGTATCCATGTTAGACGGTCAGTTGAATCAGAAATCTGATGTGTCGACCTTGAACAATGAGTTTCATCAGACATCTGATATCCACAAGTCTGATATTCAGAAATCTGATACCCACGTGTCTAAAACTGCAGACTTTGAGCACAATGAAGCTAGTAATGAACTGACAAAACCAGTGATTGTGTCTGGTGCATCACCCGTTTTTGCAGAAAACTCTGTCGAAGTAACTGCGACACATTCCCTGTCTAAGGCTGATAAAAAAACGCGTGGAGCTGCATCAGCACAGTCAAGAGATGTCCAAAAACCAGATACAAACGCTAGCAGTTTACCCCCGTTGAAATCTGCGACTGATATCTCGAGTGCGCAAGCGGCTAACGCATGGTTAGATCAAGCCATGAAAGGAATCATCGATTCTCCAAAGAATTCCATGTTGTCCAATGCTAACGATCATTTGAAATTTGGGGCGATAGATCCAGAAGAGCTCGCGAAGCGTAAAGCTTATTTACAAGAACAGAGAGACAAATTACTCGCCCACAAAAGAAAACAGAGAAATGAGGAATTAGTGAATTTCATGGAAAATCGCAAGGAAGAAAGTCCGCATCGTGTACATCCGGAAGAAGATAAAAAACTGGCCTCAAGACGTGCTGTGGCGGAAAAACTAAAACAGGAGGTTGTCTACAAAAACTGATTCTTTTCTCAAAGTGTCGAGTATCATCCAAGTCGGATGTTGCTACTTTTCAAGAGTACTACTTTTACATGTTTTTGATTGCAGACTACGTCTACTTGAGGCAAAACTAGGCCGAAAATACTTGTAAGAAAGTGCCTGGACTGTCGAGTGAATGCAGCCCTGTTATTTCCAAACAAGTATTTCAGGCCTAGTAGTGGAAACTTGTGGTCACTTTGTGTACTGACTCGAAGCAAGTCTGGCCTAAAACTGTCATTCAATCTGTTTGAATAAACCTGTAAACCAATGGTTCTCAAACTTTTTCAGACGTGTCCTCCTTTACGATAGTGAAAAATTTCATGCCACCTTATTATCATATCACAAAATGCAACCAGAATGCTCGCAATCCCAACGGACAATTTGATGGCATCGAAGGCCATGACTGACGATTCCAGAATTCTCAAATATTAAATTAGGACTACAAACAGAACAATAACTATGAATTGAAGATAAATTGAGCATTGCGCAAATTTTTTTCAGTTGACCGCTAATTCACGTCTCCCTTCAGATGCTTTCTCGCAGTTTGAGAACCACTGCTATAGAAAGTAGCCATAGTTGGTACTCAATTAGAATCCAAGTAACAATCTAAATTCACCCCCAAGACAAGATAGCAATTGCATGTAAGTAAAAAAGTTAGTATTCTGGGCCTAGTCTTGTCCAACACTCTGAAAACTCTCAAGTAGAAGTAGAGGAAAATAATGACCACTGAAGGAAGTAGTGAAAACTGGTAAAAGTCACTTGAGTACTTTTACAAAGCACAGGTCACCTAGGCCTACTTCATGAATTAGAGACTGTACAATAAGAAACGGCAAGACTTGGACTTGAGTCTCAACAGCTGTCTCGGTGGTTAATTAAAAATGTCTCGATTTGACTCGACTCAAAAGTATAAAAGTATGTTTGACTCAGGCGCAACCCTGTGAAAACACTACTTCTACTTGAGTACTTGGTGCTGACATTCTACTCTTCAATCCCTACGATAACCGCATAGTAGACTCAATACCAGTATGTGTTCCATCACTGATTCCGCAAAGGTAGCAATTGATTGCGGATGTGTTCATGGCGGCAAGAAGTGTTTTACGATATTGTTTTGGTGCACTTTTAACGATAAAATATGCCTTATCAAGAGTAACATTTGTCGTGAAATTTGGTCTGCAATATGACCTTTTATCCTTTAATTTCCAATGTGTTTGCTAAGGCTGGACAACATAGATTGTCTGAGTGGTTCGTTCCTGAATTGAGTAAAAGTCTAGTATTCGAGTATCAATCATGATCATGTCACACTAGTAGGAATGATATGTGGGGTGTTCAAATGTAAGCCTTCTATGCGACCACAAATAATATAATGACGGTTCTACATCACATTAAAGTTAATATGGTTTTTTCGACCTATTTCATTGCACTTTGCGACAATGCTGTCTGCTGTGGGTTGATCGCGACTTCACAGACACGGTATGTCATTTCCACAAATATGCGTAGCTTTGTAGGCCTACTACATGTTTCGTATGCTGCGATGTGACCAATCAAGGTTTACCGGCTTCCACATTGTAATATAGTATCGAAACTACAATTCTCGTTGAATGAACGCTTAGTGGCAAAGAACATATGTTTGGGTAGGCTACTCGAAAAATCATTTATTGCTACTCGAATCATTAGATTGAATACCCGAATCATTGTGTCCAGCCCTAGTTATTCCTTTGATTCGATATTACGGTACATTTGTCATTGTACAGACGAACCTGTACGTATGTCACTGCTTTTTGTTCGCACTGTGCAATTTTTCACAGCAGTTCTGTTGCACTCATTATTGCTAGACTCCTAAACATGTACACAATTTCTACATCATCGCAACAAATGATATGTTGATATTGCCAAAGCTTTACGACGGACTCTCATCGCGAACGACATAAATTTGGCAAAATGAACACATTGTTTGTTGCGATATTCAAGTTCTGTACTTCAAAAAGTCTATGTAAGGAATTGTACATTCGCTATGAACCGTGCTTTATAACATACGATCGGTGCTTGATATTCACTTCTTTTACCTGATTTACTCTGGTTTGATCTAATTCTATATTTAAGCTGTTCGAAAATGACTTCAAATTTTACTGTTTGATTGATAAAATTGTTAGCTCGGCTTCACAACATACCAATAGTCCACTATATTTGCTGTTATGGGTCTGAATTGAGTTAAATTTGGTTTGCATCGGTTTTAGACAACATAACTATTTCATGGGGCATCCAGTACAGTTCGATGATTTTTTGTAACAAATCTAAAATTATCTACTGTTATAGCTACAAGGGTTGGAATTGAGCCAAATTTGCAGGATTTTTGTAGTTAACGTAACAATTTTATCAATTATCCAGTGAATGCTGAAAAACCTATTCTACTTAATTTGTCGTGGGTCAGTTAGAAGATGTCAGAAGTGAATATCTGCATTTCGACCCACACATCTTGGGATAAAAGTTGTCGGCCATCGATAAAAAAATAGCCACTAATTTCAGGAAGCGGCGTAGACAGATTACAAGCTTTCGCAATAATAACAGTTGTGTTTTGTTGTACCTTTTGCAATGAAACTGAAAGGTGTATGGTATGGTTTTGAAAGTGTGTCATTTAATATAGCAAGTTTCAGCATTTTTCACAAACAATCCTATCACTACACTTTGAAATTGTAATTAGAGCGTTGCCCAATGCACGTAATTTCTCTCCGATCCTATCTTTATTTTGTCTTTCCGAATGCTAAGTTAAGGTGGTGAAATATATGTTTTAAAATTAATGTGTGCCAAGTTACGTGTCACAGTGAAGTATGCGTGCCAGAAATTGCATAATAGTCAAGACGTTTAGATGATAGTCTACAAGTAGCGGAAACGATCTAGATGCAGCTCGATGAGGTGACTGTCCGATGCTGCTGTCAAACTATTTTTCACAACGTCAACTTAAATTCGAGGCAACATCATATTCAGCAGTGCCTCAAGTCAAGATGAAACAAACTTTCTATATCCGGAAAACGACATCGCCAACCTCTTTGCTAGGGTTGGAATGACTCGACTCCTATATATAGAAAATGGCTCAAGAATAGGATAGCCAAGATAAGAATTTCATAGCAACTTTGAAGACTAGTCAAGTAACGACATGATTGGTATTTTGTCCATCATTACAGGGGTTCAGAAACCGGAATGAGCATAAAAAAGGTCAACTTTCTCGCTCAGCGCCCAAAATACAGTTTTTCTTTCACATTATCGGGTAGTTCACTAAAAAAGAGGCAATTTTCTGGCCCAAGTCCCGAAATAGCCGCTGGAGCGTTACCACAGTGCTGACTTCTTGTGTCTAGTCAAATTTGGCCCTATATTTAACCAAAATTCTCAAAAACGAGGACACTTTCAAAAGAGGTCAGTCCTCTTGAAAGGGAGGACGTATCGTAACTCTAGAGTTGATCCCACAACTCAATAAAATGATTCTAGTCCAGTGGTTCTCAACCTTTTCGTGTTCGCGGACCCCCACGAAGTTTTAGTCTAAATTTAGCTCAATTATCGTGCAATCGTCATCTGTCTTGTGCAAAATGATAACTGTATACCCTTAGTGATAAACATCACCAAAATGACTTTTCTTGAAAATGAGATCATACTATTCACCTGTATAAACTGGGTTGACTTCTATTATTTCTAAGCGAGTTCTGCAATAATTTCTTGAACCAAGTGGTCGTGTCTTGGAAATCCGCGCCTTCGATTTTACATGAACGAGTGCAGAAAATACATTTCCACAAATCTAGATAGTGGCGAATGTAATTATAACGCGGAACGCTTCCGACGACACAATTGGGTATGATCGCAACAATTATATGGCACCAAAATTGACAAACAATTTTTTAATGATCATATAACGTCAAGCCTGGTCATTTTTATCTAGCAGCTTATCTTGAAGTTAATATGAAAAAATAGTTATGTATCACAGGAGAAAGTGGATTTTTGTAAATATCTCGAAGTCGCCGTGATTGACCTTACTCATCCAACTTTTCTTTCCCACAATCCCCAACAAAACATCTCTAAACCGCAAAATGTTTGAATCAGTGGGCTATTGACAATTTAGCAATTAAAATGAGTCTGTACTGTAGAATATTTCATCTCAGACGGCCATTCTGTGTATGTGAGTTCGGAAGTTTTACTAGTAATGAAGCGAAACTGCCTTGTGATATTCCGAATTAAAAAAAAATACAAATTAGGTTATCAAATATTTTGAGGCTTCGCGGACCCCCTGAAAATGCTTCACGGACCCCCGGTTCAGAACCGCTGTTCTAGTCTTAGCGCTGAGACGCAGACTCGACTTGGGACTCAGTTATGACTCGAGTCAGTTAGAGTGACATGCCACTCGGAACCTTATGACTTGGTTACAACCCTGCCTCAGGCAGGTGATTATTGCAGTAGCGTATGCTACTGATTCTTACCCTTTTCGCATTCTAAAAATATTCTACAGCCCACTTCTTGAGGTTTTACAGTTGTTCACGCTACTGAGTACTGTTGAGTAGTGATTATGATTGTTTTCTGACAAGCGAGTAAAAAAAAAGTGATGATACACACTGGAAGAAAAGCCGATGCCGATCTGAAGCCACGTTTGCAGACAACCAACACAATTCATCTATGCTACTATTTATGTCAAGAAATACTCGATTAAAAACTTTAGCAATAAAACGTTTCTCTACAAGAGTAGACATGCACAGTACGGCTCAAATAGTGCTGGAAAGCAAAGCCCAGTTGAACACTACGATTGAAAACACGAGACAGAACAAAACGAATAATCTGCAGAAATCACAATCTAACGGAACTGGTCAGCTAGAATGCAAATAAAATATCCACTCAAAGATGTTCTTGAATTTTGATACTGCTTCGTGGCAATGTCAGCAGTAGATCTGGGCAAAAACCGAGTGTACGTGAGTGATCCCATGCTGAATCAAGTAGTATGCCGCGAGTCGAGCATTTCAGCGTCACTCTTTATGACGCTTCACGTGTATGAATGACATGGCAAGTTCAAATGTGTACTTTTTACGCAACCTAAATAATGCCAGTAGGCTATACATCACATTGAAGATGATTTGGTGTATTTTTCGAACGTGCCTATTTCATTGCAATTTGTGACCATGTCCTGGGTCGATCAAGACTTCAGAAATGTCATTCCCAATAACGTGCGTTGCTTTCTACACTATTCCGTATGCTGCAATACGACCAATCGAGATTTTAAGGCTTACACAGGGAAAATGTTATTGAAACTATAAACCTGGTTGACAAACTAACTCTAGTGGCAAGGAGCGTATCATTACATTACTCGACTCGAATCATTGTGCAGAGCCACAGTTCAGAAGCATTCAATAAATACAGAGATTGCGAATGGCATAAATAGGAACGAATTGACTTCGGCAAAAGATGTTGCAAAAATCATGACAACATCTCGACTGAATAGGTGTGCTACATAGAATACACTGAAAGTGTATCAATATTCAAATCCAGAACTTTGTGAGCAAAAGTACACTGGCTATGCCCACGGGCCACGGTCATCGGTCAATTCCCTTTATATAAGATGTATCATAGCAAGGTAGCATCAGGAAAGACTCTTGAAGATACTGAACTTTAATTCATAATTGAATAATATGTTCACATTGAAAGGAACCCGAATATTTTCTGCTGACACTTAACAGGGGCGATCGTCAGCAACTAGTAGAGAATTGGAAAGAACATGGCGTGTAATTCTCGATGTACCAAGTTCTTTCCAATTCTTCGCTAGTTGCTGACGAATAACTCTCGACCAGTGTCAGCCGAAAATATTCATACTTATTTCAATATCTATATATCATTACTGTTAAGCGAATAAAATGATTGTAAATTTGAGATGCTGGCATTCACAAGGTCATCGATTTTAACAACTGTATCCAGCAGAGTCGCGTAAAATTGTTGACTTCACTGCATTGAATATGTGCCAAGGCTAGAGGACGGACAACTATCGGTTTGCCGATAATATCTAGTCGATATCATGATTTGAATGGAACATCGTTATCAGCCATGAGAGGCAAAACATACTGGTAATTTTCATGACGTCAAAACATGGCAGCAGGGAATGAGAAAAATAGAATGACTGGGAATATTCACCTATTTCCTTACGGGTGTCCAGATGCAGCCTTTCTAATTCATTTCGTGTCCAAGCATAGCGATGACAGCAAAGATGTTCAAACAAATGCTCTGAAGTTTTGGTAATGCGCCTTAAGCCAGATGCCTTATCTTTCAAACATCAACCGAACAGATCGGCGTTAACGGTGAAGGTGCCAGTATCGCTATTGAGTAGAGACTACTACAACATCAGTCGGGCTCTACCCAACAAACACTGAAAATGTACCAAGAAAAGGAAATGACCATATAGACAACAAAGTGACTCGAGCTATGAATGAGAATGAATTGTCACTGTGGAATCAAAGTAGCTTATGTCCATTATACACATTTTCAGAAAATTACCGAGATGTGACATCATAATTTGTGATACGATTGTTGATATGCAATTTTCTTTCCAATTCTCTGCTAGTTGGTGAGGATTACCCTGACGAGCGTCAGCCGAAAATATCCAGGATTGTTTCGATATCAATATATCAACTAATTGTATAATGGAGTTCTGTACCTCCAAGAAGCTCTATCATTTTGATTTCCCATCAATTGGAAAAATAGATCTCAGGATTTGAAATATGGACCTCATCTACTCCGATTCCACCGTGACGGTATAGTAGCGAACTCAAATCTCGACACGCTCGGAAAAAATGGGCGTTCAAACCTTATGATTGACAAAATAGAATATGTTCTTTACGAAAAAGTGACGTTATAAAATCTGATGTGGAAATAAAATCACAAAACGCACAGGGAGCACAAGTCCGCGGGGCTGAGGCATCCTTTGTGAGCGTACGCCCCGCAGCCCTTGCACAGGACCAGCGGCTTGCAGGCGCAAATACATTCTTTGATGAGGGGCCGGTCTTCGCTTGATGAAGATGAAGAGTCATCGTAGTCTGAAGAGTCGGACATTTTCTTCCTGCAGAGAATACCTTTGCCACTGTTGACTGCGCCGTTGGACTTTGTTGGTTTGACAGACGCGCTGGGAATAGGGTTGTCAATAATGGATACGGTACGTTTCACGATTGTAATATTGCTAGGCACCAAATCGTTGACACACACTACACAGCAGACTTGCACAACCTACTGGATTTCCGAAATGCGCAACTGCAATTAGAACTACTCATTTTTCGAAAGTCACAGTTAGAACTTTTTCAAAATTAGCAACTAGAACTAGAACTACTCATTTTTCGAAAGTCGCAATTAGAATTACAAGTGCTCACATTTTAAAACTCGCAATTTGAATTACAACTACACTAGATATTCAAAATTCTTAACTAGGATTAGAAGTACTCGTTTTTCAAAATTCGCAACTAAAACTACAACTACTTACTTTTTAAAACTCGCAACTAGAACTACAAATACTCAATTATAAAAATTCACAACTAGAACTAGAAGTAAAACTACTCCCTTTTTAAAACTCACAATTAGAACTACAATTACTATAGTTTTTCAAAATTCGCAACTAAGACTACAACAACTACTTACTTTTTAAAACTCCCAACTAAAACTACAAATACTCAATTATAAAAATTCACAGCTAGAACTAGAAGTAGCCTACAACTACAATTACTCTAGTTTTTAAAAATTAATAACTAGAACTAGAACTACTTACTTTTCGAAATTTGCAACTATAATTATAACTACAACTACTAATTTTTTAAAACTCACAATTAGAACTACAAATAGAACCTAACCCACTTTTTAAAAAGAGCATCTAGAACAGCGGTTCTCAACTGGGGGTCCGCGAAGCAATTTCAGGGGGTCCGCGAGACCTCTGAATTTTTAAAATGGTTGATAACCTAATTTTTTTTTTATTATTTTAAATTTGAGAAAGCATGAGGCAGTTTCGCATCACAACTGCAAAAACCTCATGACTCATATCATCATATTAATCGTCTGACATGGACTATCGTAGTGTGGAAACTCATTTTCATTGCCAATTTTCCAATAACCTGCTGATACAAACGTATTGATGTTTAGAGACGTTTTGTTGAGGTTTGTGGAAAAAATAAAAATATGGTGATAGTAACGTCAATCAAGGTGACTTCGCAATGTCTGCGAAGCCTTCTCGATTTGAAGTTGTTAGTCTCATCAAATTAGTGAACAGTCGTTTGAAATAAAAATCTCCGAAGTATTTCCATAATTTGTCCCAATACAGGGAACAGCTTATTGGAGGTACAGAACTTTAATATGCAATTGAATAGCATATTCATATTGAAATGCATATTCATATTGAAACTCGTCATAAATCGGACAATGATATACCCGCTCTTAAAGCTCGGCTATCAGATTTGGCGCATTCTTATTGCGGATGGCCTATCGACAATGCTGATTTTTTGATGAACAAGGAGTGTTTCGTTGCTATCAAAGCATTACGCTCCAACCCTGAAATTCATATCACCAGTTATATTGGTATGCAGCCTTGTCTTGTTAATGTTCAATTGTTCATGGTCGAAAATGTTTGCTCGTAAATATATATGTAAACTCGAACAGAACAAGTCGTTTCATGACAGTCTTTCTCTGGTTGGAAAACCTGAATCCATTCTTTGTCTATTTGTCTAGTCTTTTAGATTAGGATTTCAGTTTGACGGTAGACACTCTCTGCGGGCCGATCAAAATGCCGTCGCGGGCCAAATCCGGCCTGCGGTCCGTATGTTGCNCGTCCCTGCGCTAGATGCTGGACGTGATATGTTCATAAAATATGTGTTTCTTCATTTTNGTGCCATAAATGTTGCGATCACACCAAAAGTATCGTCGGANNCGTTATATGCGNTAATANTGCATTAGCCTCCATCTATCTTTGCGGAAATGGTTTTCGGCACTCCTCGTTNATATCAAAACGAAGNCGNGGATTTTCAAGNCACGACCACGTACTTCNAGAAATACTGCAGCAAAATTAGCTTTGAAATGATAAAANTCCACCAATTTCNACAAAAATNGTATGATGTTATTTTCAAGAAAANTCATTATTTTTCTGTTTATCACANGCCTACAGTTCATATTTGNACAGNACAGATNAAGGTTGCACCATAATAGAGCTAAAATTGAACTAAAACTTGAGGGGGTCCGCGAGGGTCCGTGACGGTCAAAAGGGGTCCGCGAAGTTAAAAAGGTTGAGAACCACTGATCTAGAACTACTGACATATCAAAATACGCAATTAGAAGTAGAAGTAGTCAGTTGATTGTCAAGTAACTAGATTGGTGGCTTGTGTAAGTGTACAGATGAGCCAATTACTTTTCAACACGACCCGTGATTGGGTCCCTTTTCCTCAACATGGATCTCCCGATGCCGTGCGAGGATCGATCGTCGTCGGTCGATGAAGTCGCCGCCGATTCCTCCTCCGTGTCGGAATCCAACAGGTCGGACTCGTCGGAATTGGTGGCGCTGGTCCGTGCCAGCTGTTGCATCTTCACAAGACTCTTACCTGAAAATAGAGCATTTGTGAAGTACGGCATAAAATTGGCGCAGAAATTTGCAATTGCAAATGCATCTTCGCGACCAGCACAAAGTGTTAATGACACTCCAAATTGGAGCCAACAAGGGCTGTTTCGTCACATGTCATTGAAATTCAATTCATAAGAGTGTAGGAAAGTTATCCAAAAACGATCTTCTTTTACAAATTTATCGAAAAATGTAAAGTGAAGGCAATCTAAAAACACGACCACTTGTGTAAGCAGCACAGGCAGGAAAAAAGCTGATTGTAAGTTATGTTTAAATAGTATATTCATATTGAAATGAACCCGAATATTTTCGGCTGACACTCGTCAGGGGTAATCGTCAG
>ATSW01008190.1:0-11727 GCA_000444245.1 Botryllus schlosseri | reverse complement strand
TATTGTAACTTGGGACGCTTGATCATTGACTAATATATTCGCGTTAATTTATCTTTAGCATCAGTTGAGCTAGTGTGACACGTTATCTGAGCGAATGGTTGTATGGTGGGACCATAGTTGGTTAAACCGAATGATATTACACGATTACATTCGTTCCTCCTTTATTCCGTGTTGTAAGCGATTCTTGTGAAGGGGCTCCGTACAATTTGTTTACCATACAAGATCGTTTGGCGATATATTAATATTTGCCTTTCCATTCTCAAAACAGCAGGTGGGCGTGTTTTAATACTTCAAGTTACATAGAATCACGGAGAATGACTTGATTTATGAGATTCATAGGAAATGCTACGTGGTCAGGACCGTTGGTTTATGAGCTAGGCAATCTTCAAGCACACTAATTCATCGACTGTATCTACTGTCTAGGCCTCACGAGTTGAGAGGAAGTGTATGTCGGATGGTAGGTACAGGCCAATATAATCCATGAAAATGATGGCTAAGGAATGACGCAAAAATTTAGCATAGGATACTATGAGGCTCAGGGATATCTAGAACTTCTAGATATCCCTGATGAGGCTAAAGCAATTTCTATTGGGCTCGACCAGCGTCGCTATGTAGCCCTACATATATTTCGCCGAGCATGACTTTTTCAGGGAACTTATTGGTGTTTAAATATGCTGAAATGCGCGCAAAGTTTCGAAGTTTTTAAATGGCAATAAGATCGAAGAGCTGGTAGTTTATATCTGTTCTTCCAGCTTATTACTTCAGTCAAATCCTTGTCTGCAGGCAACATGTCATGGAAACAACGTTTTCACTGTCATCATATTGAAATCTTGTGATGTCTTAACTTGGAACGAAATGTCCCCAAGAATATGGAATTAATTCTTGCCGCTGTCTGGAACTAATTTATGGAGGAGGATTGATATCTAGTTACACGGGACGCAACTGATAGGCGAACTGCTAATAAAGCAAAGTACTTAGGCTAATCGTGATTATATTTATGTATAGTTTTGAGATGGAAACATACATTCCCGTAATTTCGCAATATTGATTTCCTCCTCGGTTTTTGTATTGCTTGTAGACTATATTGCTTACTGTATTACGAAGTTCACCGTGGTATTTCAAGTAGATGGATAGGCGTATATTGCTAATAGGGTCCATCAAACCACTAGGTGTCGCCAGACTTTAGGTGGTAACCGCCTTTGTTACGTACGCGGTTGCCGTTATCAGAAACCTGCAGGTTACTTTCTCGATTGTGTAAGTGTATTTTATACGGAAATAATGGCTACAACATATTCTACGTGGACCGTGAGCTCGCTATAAAATGAACTAAAACTTCGAAAACTTCTGATGCTGAGCTGGTAGCCGAAATTTAGTTGACAATTTCACATTCTCACCTAGTTATCAAATCGGCCTTATTTCCTTCCGTAAAAGCTTTCCGAAGTTTTAGTTCATTTTATAGCGAGCTCACGGTCCCCGTAGAATGTGTTGTAGCCATTTTTTCCATATAAAATACCCTTACACAATCGAAAAAGTAACATACATTTTTCTGAATACGGCAACCGCATACGTAACAAAGGCGGTTACCACCTAAAGTCTGGCGACACCTAGTGGTTTGATGGACCCTAATAGTGGAATATGTGGAATGTGGAATGTGGAATGTGGAATGTAGAATATGTGAGTAATGTAGGGTTACCATACTTCCTCTTTTAACCCTTTTGAAATCTGGTCAGTTTTCGCAAAACTGACCATCACATTTCAAATTCATACCGTGACCTCAGCAAGACTTAAATCTGCGCTGTTTCAGTTTAAAAGTGGGCGGACTATATCCCTCTACCATTTCCGTTCTTGATCGACACCCCAAGACATGTCTAGGTTTTTTTTATAAGACTAAATAAACAATTTTTTTCTCTAAAAAATCTCTTTCGTTCTCATTTTTCAAGACTGACCCCCCCAGGATGGCGTCAGAGAGTCAAAAATGATGCATCAGTGCCTAGCCACCGTTGCCTGGTTTCGAACAAGCCGTCAACTGTGGCCGTAAACCGCGCGGTTCGTCAGATATCGAAAAATCAAAAATACATGAAAAATTTACATATGGGCGTGGTCAGTGAGTGGTCATAATGGTCAAGTTCAATATCAATACCGAATCGGTGCCCTACCGCCCAGTTAATGGCATGAAACAATGTGGTATACTTTCTTTTGTCGTATCCAACCAATTGCAGGCATAGTAAACCAGTTTATGACTCATATTCGGTCAGAAACTTGACTATGTGCTGGAAAATCACCGAAGCGTGACCACAATTAGCAAACCCCCTCAGAATACTACCAAGAACAGGGTTTGATGTTTGAAACGGTGAAAAATTACTCAGAATACCGCTCAAGTCGACTTCTGATGTTCTGGCAGAATTTCTGACTATATTTCCCACTCGGAAAATATCCGGAAATTTCAGGTGATAACTACTTTTTTTCTGCAGACGTATTTTGGGCCGAACTCTTCATGTAAAATCGTCGGTGCATGAAAATTGTCATCAGAAGACTACTGAATTTCAATATAAACTAACCCTGGCCCACTAGCACGTCTACATACGGAAAAATTTGCCGATAAAAGTCTACCGACGCTTGGGCTTGAGCTCCAGGTCCAGATATAGACGCAGACTTCAAAGGGGTTAAGAGGATTTGTCCTCTTTTTTGACTTTTTTGAATGTGTCCTCGGAGGACGCCCTTTTGTCCTCTTTTTTGAGATTTTGTCCTCTTTTTTGAAAATTTAGGTCATATTTAGAGCAAAATGAGAGTGATATGCCGTAAATTAGCACAGAAGTGACGCTCCGGCTGAGCGAAAAGTTGAACTTTTTTTTAGTCAACCACCCGGCAATGTGGAGGAAGAAACGGCCTTTTTTTTAGTCAACCGATCACAAAGTGGGAAAAATTCACCGATTTTTGAGAATTCTTCTCCGGTTTTGCAAGTCTCAAATTTCTGTAAAAGTGTCCTCTTTTTAGATTTCCAATATATGGTAACCCTAGAGTAATGTCACTTTGTAAATGATTATATTTAGATGAATCAAATTTAAGTAAATGCATGTTCGCTGTAAATTCCGAATCTAGTATATTGTTGTTCGAGACGCAATGTCACGACCGAGTTCAAGGCCGACATCCGTAGCCTCCTCCAGAGCGTCGAGTGTCAAAGGCGCTAGTGGGCGCGTGCCTTCAAAGAGGCAACAAGTCGGATTTTCTGCTCACGGAAGCTGGCGCGAGAGTGCTTCCAGCTTATCGTCAACTATATCAGGCAGTAAAAAGTCAAAATTCCATGCAGCAGCAAAGTAAGAAAGTCTGCAATTTATTGAATCAATATGTTTTCAATATTTTACCATCTGGTATAGCATCATTATCAAATATTCATTGTTCACTCTTCGCAAGAATTTATTTAACTAAACTCTAGGTGGCACTAGTATGCTCGTTGTCATAGTAACATTCTCTGCTCCGCTGGTTTGCAAAATAAGCTACTGTGTAAAATCGGTGTTATCCGGTTTAATTGTTTCCGTTGTCTTAGATTGTGTAAAATGTCTAAGACTAGTAAAAAGAGTGATGCGTCGAATAAAATGACTTCTAGCGGACCAAAATCAGACGTTTCACAATCAACACAGCTGCCGGTGTGAGTATTTATGGCATATTTTGGGACTACCATAGCTGACCACCCACATGACGACCTATCCTATATGGAAATGGAATTGCGAATCGGTGTCATGTGCTCACGCAATTCCCTGTGAGCGCTCTAAATACTTTACCTTAGAGAATAATCGCTGCTCACCTGTTACATTGGGCAAAACGTACCGAGATTCTAGTAGGGGGGTGACAGTGGGTTTGGTGGGCTCTGGGCCGCGGGCGAGCGTCACCTTCCATTTAATCGTCAGTTTATTAATATTTTCATCATTTCAAAACACCACAAAACTGCGATACAATGAAACTATAGGAAGGTGTCGAAGCGACTTTGAGTAGTCTTTGATATCACACACCCACCTTTGCCTAGGCGAAGTAGGGTAGACGCATGCACACAGAATGAAAGGTAAAGCAGAGATTACAAAGGCAAGCGACAAAATGTGGTGGAATGTGGTGGAAGGCGAGATTGATATGTTATCATAATTCTGTGCCTGAAACCTTTCCGTCACACACAACTCGGACTATTTTACACCTATCAGTGAACATCATTCTCATTTTACAAGAGGTTCTGTTATGAATCTGTATTTACCTAAGGCTCATCACAAAACCATTGCCTATCAAGGTCCTCTGATATGAAACTCCATTCCTTCGCATATTAGGAGCAATACTCTATATGTATTTAAAACCATGTATCGTGCCTTNNTTATTGAATCATACAAAAGCTAAAANNTATTTTTAGTGCGAACTAGTACCGGTCAATCTATCTTGTTTGTTTCAGACCAGTACAACTTCTGTTCTTTTCCTCCATTTATCCTAACATGNGCTCTTACATTTACCCNGTCAGTCTTACAATTCACTGTTGCAGTACGATGTATGCAATTTATAGCCAATCTACTTCGATCAGCTGCAGTAGACTCGATGATCAACAGATCACTTCGCTGCAGCTTCATCTTGCAATCGTAAAACATATTGGCCAATTCTATGAACTGTATATCATATTCGTACACATCTCATTTGCTTTGAAATTGACACTGTCACCATTTTTTTGTATGTGTCCGTGATTCTGAAGTTTATGCTATTTTTTTTTACTGTTTTGTTATTTTGCGATGATGAATAAAAAATTCTCTCTCTCTCTCTCTCTATTGCCGAAAACAACCATTGTTTCCACTCTGGACCATACGTCCATATAGGCCTATGTATCGCCTGTACGGTGGATTTTATTGCGAGTCATTTTTGTGTATGATATGACTACGTTTAATATAAGACAGTACAGGGATTGGTAAGATACTATCAATGTCCCATTATTTTATGATGAAGTTATTCCTGTTCTATTTGCGTTGTTATTGTGTTACGATATCTCTGTGCGTAAAGTAGGTTTAGACTTTGATCAACATTCGACTTTTAAGAGTTTCAAATGAGTGTTCACAGAGTCTTCCATCCAATTCTTATCCTCGAAATGCCGAAATCCTAAATTATTTCGAAAAAGAACATCATATTTAAAATGTTCTAGTTCAGGGTAGGTGTTTAATTGAAAGACTACTCCAATTTGTTTCGACTCCTTTATTTTATCGTAATGTTGTTGCGTTTTGAAATGACAAAATCAGAAATGAACTGATCTGAAAATAGCGTCGGACTTTCAACGAATATGGTCCTAACCAAATACTTTGAATGAGAAGATTGCAACGAGGCTTTTTCAAGTTATTCTAAATGTGAAAGCCAACTGCGAATGAGACAAAACTTTGCCCTGGTGAACTGTGTTTAAAAAAAATCTATATAGTGAGATTATCAAGTCACCCCTACCCGATTACTTCTTATCCTCGGATTAGCATGGAAATCTTTATGCTGGTGAATTTGATTATCGGCCTTACAACAGACCGTAATCTAAGTTGAAATTTTAGAATTGGTTCTTGATACTAGGCCTATATAGTTTCTGTGCCTATTTCCAACATTTCGATGATCATTGATGATCCTCTTTAGTAACCTTATTTTAGCAAACTGTATGCTGTTTTCTGACTTATGGTATTCCCTTTCTACTGTAGAGACGCTAGGCTATAGGTGACCAGAAGATAATACTGTAATATGCTGTGATATAAAATTCTAGCATAAAGTAAACTTGATACTTTTAAAACTACTGCGCCATTTCAAGTCTAATCATTGTTTTTCTATGTCTTGCATTCCTGTTCATTGAGATGTAGGCTACATAATTTATCTGAACTATTTCATATTATATCCTAATAATGTGTGCATTTGTAAAGAATAATTTGTTAGGCTATATGAACACCAGCTTTTCTGTTGAAATACTTATCATCTTGTTACTTTGATTGTCTTTAATGAGCCCGAATATTTTCGGCTGACACTCGTCAGGGGTAATCGTCAGCAACTAGTAGAGAATTGTAGTTGCTGACCATAACCCCTGACGAGTGTCAGTCGAAAATATTCGGGTTCATTTCAATATAGATATACTAATCAATTGTTCTGTACCCCCAAGAAGCTCTTTAAATATTGTCTTTAATCTACATAAACGTGTTTCTTATCAACTTATCAATTAGCAATTACCGGTGGTTTATGAAAATCATTCGGCCAATTGTCAAATACAAAGACTTACTCAAACAGCATTCGTACTATGTGGCTCGCAATGAAACTGATCTACATTTGTGAAGTCGTGTATTATGCAGGACATGATGATATTATTCCATTAATGACAGCTTCTATTTGTCCCGTGTATAGACCTAATAGACAATTGAATATATATGAACTATTTCATACTGAATGACAGATTGTTTCAAATTAATAAAGCTAATTGTTGACTGTTCGCCACCACCGCACGAAGGCTGATATGATACTCACATTTATAACATGAGTCTTTATTGTCTCCTAAAAATTATTTTGAGACATTGTAATCAATCACCTGGCTTCAGTACCATACACCCATATGACACTGATTTCGTGGCCGGGTATGAGATATACTCAATATTAAAAAATGAGATAGAATCAATAGCATGTCGGCTTACGTAACTAATATTTATGCAGACTTTGAAGATAAAATTATGCGCAGTTGAAATTATACAGCATTAGATGCACACTCTATGCCAATAAAGGGAGTCGGATTGAGATAAAAAAAAACTGTCATGTCGGACGCCGTTGGAAAAACAAAAAGGTTTGACGTGTGATGATTAGTTTAAAGGCGTGGTAACACACTTACTTGATTTGAAGTGGTATACTAATAAATAGCGGTTTCTAAAATATGTATGTTTTTAAAATCCTTTTAATGACACTGCAATAGATGTAAGACAAAATATCAACAAGTACAAAATCGCATTCCTGCATCTTAGTTGACTATCATGAATCTATTTTTATTGAGGCATCAAGTCAATTTAAGCACCCTAATCAGAGGATAGCCGTTTGTAATTAATAATATGATTGGCTAATCACTACAGAGGGACATAGTTGAAGACGAAAAGTTTGGTCCAAGATTCAAATCACAATGGAAACAGCTCAATTCCTGACACTTATCAAATGCTTGTACGCTAGATACATTACTATACCTCAATAATATGGACTTTTAAGATTGAAGTTTTGTGTTCAAACTAACAAGTCACTCTTTGATACTAATCTTTTAGACAGACTTCCAGATTAAATGATTTGTAGATACTGTAATTTTGCTGACACAATACCGTCTACGATGTATTTTGTGAGTGTTTTGAAATTGGATCCTCTCACCAAAATTCCCATCTATCCATTCACAAGTTAGCATGGGAATCTGTATTGAATGGTGTCTTTCATCGTTACAATTAACAGCTTTGTCTCATCAATGCTTCTCTTGTTAGCTTGTTTAGGCTCAAAACATGCTCTTTCTACTTGAAGAATTAATTAGTTACTGTCCAATTTTGAGCACGTTTTGGCCTTTTGTTTTATTGGTGGGTATCTTTCATTTGTGTATTTCGGTTGGTGTCCTATTAACTATGGTGGTGATCAGTTAGTTGGATCCAGACATTGGACAGGTAACAGTGGAAGGATATCACCATCTGTACAAGAGTAGCCTACAAGGCATGTAACTTAGACTGGTTGAGGCCACACTTGGATATTAGATGTTAGATGTAGCTTGGAACGACCACGTTGGAATAAGAAAAGCATATCCATGTCTGGTGCATCGCCCCGTAGAAGCCGTAGGGGCTCAAAACTAAGTCCTAGCACTAGCGGGAGCTCCAAATTTGCTCGGTGAGAAGATCTTGAGCTATAGGCTGAATATGTGAATAATGTGTGATTTGTATGAATTGAATGGTAGTATAAATATGTACTTTTCTAACCAAGCTCATTGCAGCTGTAGTTTAAGTTTTTTTTTATAGTAATAATTGTGGGCATGATGCACTTGTAAGAAAACTTGCAAAAAGCCCTAACAAGTGTCCTAATTAAGCTTCATATGATAATGTAAAGTTTCAAAGTTTGATATATTGCCCGCATACTGCAATGGCTTTATTGAAGAATATTACTGCCAACCATCTGTCAAGTGAATTCTGTACCCGTCAGTACGATCACTACAACAACTAGTCCCACGTCATCCATCTGGTTGACCCTGTTAATTACACTTTTGATACTTTGTTTTATTGACACATTGGCGTAGTCTGTCTGTAGGCTGACTGGTGAAAAGATGTCCTTTCACCAACAGTTGTATAACAATATCCCAGAAAAATAACACATCCGATGTGATTGTAGCTCAATTTTACCATCATTCTGTATCTGTCCTCACTGGCAACCTTCGGATAATGACGGATGTAGCTTAGCCTTTCCGGTTATGGTATTCATGAATTATTTAAGCCGTATTTATTGAGATAAGTCAAGCTTATTGTTAGATGTTCACGCTCTGAAATTCGGAATAATGTTGCCATTTCGTACTCGGCATTGGAGGTTGGGGTATGGACGAGGAGATTGAATATTCTATTGCTTCGGATTTACAATATTCTGTTGCTTTTTCAGAGTAAGATATCTTATCATGCCTCTGGTCAATAATCTCAAGAGTTGGATAAGATAATAATTATGATGATGTTTCATAGCATAAATCTACTTTATGATCTTTTAGTGACACAATGTAGCTTATTTCAACGAGTTGAATAAGTTAGCATACTATAGAAAGTCATACCGTATGGTCTTAATATAAGTAGAAATAAATATAAACCCTATTATCCTGATATTTCAAGTCTAATAGAACAATTTGACTTGAGTAGCGTTATCAAGGCCAATGCAGGCTAAATACTACTTTTGATGTTGCCAGACTTTTATATACGGTATCCTAGCTCTCTAAACATGTCGGAATATAGGCTACTTGATTCTTTGAAGGTTGAATACAGCTATTATAGAAAATTTCCAGGCCTATCAAACTACTTTTCATGGTACGTCACCAGACTTTCTTAATTAACTCTCATTTGGACTGTACTGATGTAGAGCTATTCTTGAGGTAGCGTAATATTACTTGTTCCAATGTTGTATTTTCCCTGATTTCTCTCCATATTGTCTCACTAATCTCATTTTAATAATATTATATTCGCTGCGACTGACCTGGCAATATCTTAATCGATATTCATCCTGTTTACATCCAACTGATAATTGCATCAAAAATTCGGAAGTATAAATAGATCCTATTAAACCAACTCGCTGTATGGCTATCAGGAGCAATCTGCATTTTACAATACGGATTCAACGGAGTCTAATGTACTGCAACATCTGTAATGATGGTATATATCAACTAACCGTATTACCGATATGAGTATAGATGATGCCATTGACGAGGCTACCAAGTGTGTCTGTATATTCTGCCTTTTTCTTCATTTTATAGTCGTTGTAGGCATTTTTGATAACTTACCGATTACCACACTTCTTCAGATTTTATCAGTGGCTTTTATATGCTCAAAAATGGAACGTTCAGGGTAAACTTTCTCAGATATTTGGTGAATCAAACGTTGACCATCTTATCGATGTAATCTTGATCATGATGTCATTTGAGTATCTTCAGCTATACCCCATTATTATTCATCGTCACTGCAGGACACCCCAATGATACACCAGAGACAGTTGGGCTAAAACGAAAAACACATCATCCAAACCATCAAAAACTAATTGAGAAATTACCATTGAAAAGAGTATGTTTGAAAATGTTGGGAAGATAAGGATCATCTTCTGTAGCGAGGGTTTATTTAAATGGTCCATAGCTCCCATGTGAACCATAATCGAAGCAACACATCGCTTATTTGAGCTGTGCCTTTTATGTTTGTAATGTTCGCTGCTGTGTCCCCGTCCTGACATTTGAAGAGACATTAAAACAACACCGCTCATGTCATGCCGTTCAAAGGTAAACTACGATAATACGATTATCTTTGCGAAGCCACTACATGTTAATGTAAGTAATGGACCTCTTCAAAATATATCTTTGCTGATAATTCCTTTGAAGCTTTCATATGTCTTTTGAAATCTTGATCTGAAATCATACGAAAATTGAACCAAGTATTGTAATTCTAGAATCATATGCCCTAAAGGTTTCAAGCAATAAAATGAAGCAGAGTTTTACGTAATTCAGAAAAAAGCACAAAGTCCTCTAGATTATAATCATCTTCATCTTGTTAATATTTATACAGGACTTGGTGAGCATCGACTACGGGAACAGTGTAGACAAGCAGTGATCAGCAAGAGATATATATACCGAAGAATTCAACAGTTAGTGATATTGAAAGAAAGTAGACGATGCCAGGAAGGAGGTAGCTAGATGCAATTGACGTTTAGGTTACTGTATTTTGCTGGATACAGAATGAATGTATTGAACGTTTGAAAGGATTGCTTAGTACGAATCAGACAAAGTCTTTATAAAGATCAATAATGAATAGGTCTAGCCTTCTAAATTATTATACTCATATGGATAAAAATTGTTTGTTGGGATGCAGTCCAAATTTAAAAGTTTTATTCGATGGCTTCGAAATCTGTGAGTTTCCGTGACCCACTGGGTCCAACACCGAGGCGGTATCTGGGCAGGGTGTCGATGCCGGCTGTTCATAGATTATCAATGTTGCCTGACCTTCAAAAGTTTCGGGCAGGGCATAGAAAAAGTCTATTTCCAGGAGCGTTGGAAGGACGCTGCAGGTATACCGGTATTGAATACCATTCAGCCCTTGTTTAACTTTTGAAAGATTCTCTTCATCTCATACAATGTAAAAATATAGAAAAGACACAAAGCTGAGTACCCATAGACTGTTTCTGCAGCTATAAACCATTGCTTTGCATATTTTAAGCTCTTTTCTCAAAAAACAATGAAATAATATTATTCGCATCAACATCTCAGAGTACATCTTGTTCAGGAAAAGATTCAGTTTGGACAAGTTTGATTCCGTTTTATCCATCTCAATTTAACTACTTCATGCCAGTATAGGCTATATAGTCATTGTTATTGACGGGTGTGTGCGGTGTGTTCGTGAAACTAACCCAAAATGGAAGACATTTTCAAACCACAGTGTTCTGTTTGCGAGATCGAAAGATATTGACGACCGATCCAAGAACTTTGTTCTATTTCAAGACGGTTGATGCAGTCGTGTTGGATTTTTCAGAGCTGCATCACTGGTCGGGAGGATCGCGTCCGTGGAAAGCAAAGGACGATCCAAAGTATTTCCAGTGTGGCCGGAGTTCAGTGAGGCAGATATCGCATCAGAAAAATGGGTGTGATGTTTCATATTTATTTCATGTCTTTGTAAATAATATTAATCATTATAGTGGCAACCGGCTTTTGAATAATTATGGATGATTTGAATAGGTGGTCATTGTAGTAATCGTTTGCACCCAAGTATAAATAGGGACTTCCAAGTCAGTAGAAAAGTATATATTGTAGGCATACTTGTGAGTCTAAAATCATAACCAATTGAGTAGGCTATGTAGCGCCATTTGGCAAAACCTACTAGGAGTCCATCGAAAAGTAAGAGGACTTCGTCACTGATCATCTCTGATGATTTGGTATGACTGGGTACATTTATTATCTTATTTTTGATACAGGATTCTGCAACAAAAGGCAAAGAAAAGGGCAAGAGTCCAAGCCTTTCATGC
>ATSW01008187.1:0-15323 GCA_000444245.1 Botryllus schlosseri | reverse complement strand
CTCTAACCACACTATACATGCCAAGAGTCAGTTGGAAAACAAAGTGAAAACCGTCAGTCACTCAGAGGGTGGGCATTTGACGTAGGCTACTGATGACCTCTGGGAAATCCAAACCATTAAATATTGAGACTGTCAATGATTTATTGATTAAGCCTAATTGTTTTTTATTGATCAGCTGATGATAAAAACCTTCGAAGCCTTTATGCTCATTCAAATCTATTTGTTCGTCTATTTATTTTTGAGTAGTTGCAGATTTTGAAAAGTGAGTAGGTACTAAAAGTAGGGTTACCATATTTTGGAATCGGGAAAGGAGAACACTTTTTCGAAATTTTCGAACCCAGATTTCCGGAGAAAAATCTTGAGAAAACGTTAAATTTTTCCCACTTCGTGGTCGATTGACTAAAAAAAGGTAAACTCTCACGCTTAGCGCCCAAAATACAGTTCTTCCCCTTCACGTTTACAGGTGGTTGGCCAAAAAAAAAGGTCATCTTTCCGGTCTCGCTCCAATTTCACAGTCAATAACTAGAAAACACGTGTCGTCGTTTGGCGTGAATCGTGATACTGGTGTTCTGTTGTGTCACGTCTTGCAGCCATTGCTATCTCAGGAGTACTCAATATTAACAGCGTCGTAGCCAGGGGATGGGTTTTAGGGTTCGAATCACTTCAGATTTCAAACTTGTACTGGTGTTGATGTGGAAAGCCGATCTGATTCAGATAGAAATGTATGAGTTGCTGCGGATTTGAATGATGTTATAGTTAGTTAGTTGCGGATTTTTAAAGATCTTTAGATCTAGTTGCGAGTTTTGAAAAAGGAGTAGTTTCAGTTCTATTTCTAGTTGCACTTCTTGAAATTGGAGTCATGTTTACAAGTCTGGTGCCCACGTTGAAAAATCGATATTCCTTCGTCTCTGCCAACGGACTGGTGACTAGTGATGCGTGCAAAATTTCTGTCAATATCATTGGGGTGCAGCCCTTCCGCTTGATGTTGATAGCGCATAGCTTCTTGTAGACTGCTGGACAGCCGTATGTAAGATTGTTGTCTGTACTCCAACTCACAAACCGAAGTCGAGATGTCACGGCTACTCGTGGTGAGGCCATCGCGGTGTTCTGACTGTGTGTTGTGGTCAGGGCTGTGGAGTCGGTAAATTTTACCACCGACTCCGGCTCCGACTCCGACTCCACACATTTTCAATATACCGACTCCGACTCCGACTCCGACTCCTGGGTCTTTAAACGTACCGACTCCGACTCCCGACTCCGACTCCGACTCCAGCAATATTACCAATTTACTTCGAAAATGATATGCCACATTGTCGGTTGAATGACTATCATACAACCATTACACATATTCAAACATATGAATAACGGTGGCATGCTAAATTGTTTCATTGTGGAACAGCTCGAATTATCCACTATGCAATTAACATGAAAGAAAGATTTGCTAAATATCCTTCCCTTTTCAAGTTTTTATAACGTGGACTCTCTAATATCCTGAAATGTATGAATCATTCAAATATCGCAGATATCCAAAAATGTATGATAAAATGTAGATAAAAAATCCAAGTGTAGCTCTTGTGTATGAGGTAGCAACTAATAAAAGAGATTGAACTTACTAATTTTGTCATTGCACACTATCCTGATTACAAGCACACACACTCTAACTACTAATAGACATTGGTCATAAATGGAATTTAGTTAAGTAGTCAAAGACCATAGCCTATGTCTAGTCTACACGTACTTAATCAAGTATTCAAGGATTGGGACTTGCAGTCTTTCTTAATCATTTGTTCGACCCAAACAGCTAAGCTACACTACAAATATATTTCATTTTGTCAAGCGGGAAGCATCGTTTGGTCATATTTACATCATTTTTACAATTTTACAAAACCAGCCGATGCGTTTGCTCTGTCACAGTATCATGGTATAATTCAAAGAATTGCATCAATTTCGACTGCATCGCGAAAACGCATTTTGCGATTTTCTTCCCCTGTGCAACCGAGTTGTAATTAATGTAGTAAGTAATGTCTAATTTTATCTATATCAGGGGTGGGCAACTTTGTCGGCCAAAGGGAAACATGAGATTTACGAACCATTGCGCGGGCAACTGGAATGTTGATAACCTTGTTTTAGTCGTCCGATAGGAGCAAACCGAATTAGGTAACATTGCAAACAATAGTTACGCTCTAAAATTGATAATATGTCATGCAACTGTGCAGTGCGCAATCAGGCCCTTGTCGCGCGAAGCGCGAAATTTTTTTGCAATATAATGCCTGAATTATATCAATAAATATGTTGCTAACATACATTGGGGGTCGCATTTGTATACCACTGGGCTCATTTGGCAAGGACAGGATTATTCGATGTTTAGAAATAGCAAAATCGACGGTATCAGTGAACATGCCTCTATCATTTTGTGCAAATGTTTTGTCGACGCGATCTCGCTGCGAGTGCACAAGCGAAGCCGTATCTCCTTTTTGCGAATATAGTTAGACTCAATTCTNTGAATAATATGTATTTATAATTTTCAGAAGGGGGCTCAATTAAATAGGCCTANTGAATGCAAGAAATCTAGNGACAATGAATCACNCGAAGTACAGAGAAAAATTTCAAGTCAAATAAATCAGCTATGAAACATTCTACTTTATGGTCATATACGAAGATCTGGGATAAATGTGGCTGGCCCCTGGATACGTCAATNCGTCAGAACTGTTGTTTTAGTCATCATCAAATTTCGCGGTCATGCAAATCAAATTTTGGTTGGCCTTGCAATTGTACCTGATATCATAAATAATTTCGAGAATTACCTCACAGGCCACACCTAACCTTCTCGTGTTCCAAATTTGGCCTGCGTGCCATGGGCTTGCCGCACGTGATATGTATGGTTATTAATAACAGTGATTGGTGGTACATGAAAATTATATTGAAAATTCTTTGAAAGCAAATGTTTTCATGATAGAGAAGTTGGAGTCGGAGTCGAAGTCAGGGTCATTCTCACAAACTCCGACTCCGACTCCAGTCAGTATTTTCCCACCGACTCCGACTCCGACTCCGACTCCAGCTATTATAGTTTTCACGACTCCGACTCCGACTCCGACTCCATTAAGCGAAAATTACCCAGACTCCGACTCCGACTCCACCGACTCCGACTCCGACTCCACAGCCCTGGTTGTGGTCTGCGTTTTTATATATCCTGTTAGATGACATTTCTTCCACTTGACTAAAAGCGGGCAGTCAGGTCTGTTTCCTTTATGAATCCTGGAGAGTGGTTGCAGATATGCCGGCATCGAAATCAGTAATCATGAGTAAAAGTGATTCAATATGTGCATCGGGCTTGCCGGCTTGATAGAATTAATTGAGTATATCGGAGAACGATAGTTTGTAATGTCGCAAATAGCAGAACGCGGTGCTAACTCGTTGAGTAGATAAGGATCAGACTATCGTTAACGAATTGGTGAGCATTGCATTGCCGTGTACTATTAAGTGTTAACCAAGTGTACTATACCTTCCTTGGAAATGTTGTTATGATTCGATAGGAAATGGACGGGCCTGAAAGGTGGTGTTCTGCAGGCCCAAAATGAGACTTTTTTCTGATAACTTGCATTGTAGTAGCCTACCAAGGCTTCCATCATA
The DNA here is from genome assembly GCA_000444245.1 of Botryllus schlosseri. Classification (NCBI taxonomy): domain Eukaryota; kingdom Metazoa; phylum Chordata; class Ascidiacea; order Stolidobranchia; family Styelidae; genus Botryllus; species Botryllus schlosseri. The sequence continues at coordinate 11,693 of ATSW01008187.1, read as the reverse complement.
TTCATTATAACCTTTGAACTATAAAGATGAACTTGCAATGGCTGCGTATTATAATTTACGGTATCTGATCACATATAGTAGCATAGTAGTAGCATATTATGCTGCTAATACAGTGATTAAGACATACGGTAGCTGCATTTATGCAGCAAATACAGTGATTAAGGCCATCAGACTTACCCAAGGTCGCACTTAACAATTCAAACTCAAGGAATGTGTCCATTGTTTTGTGAGCTGTCTGTCACTCTGTTCGAAAATTTTAGTTAAGATATTCTTGAAAAAATTTTGGTTTGTAAGTATTTTTATGTAAATATTTTGATTGACAATATTATATTATGTAATTCGATGCATAGCTTGTCCAGTTGTCCAGTCTCTTGTAGTCGGGTGATTACAGTTTTGAATACAGTATTATACTATTCTACTAATTTTTTAATCTTGACCTCTACTCAGTTTGTTTTACTATGACATAATATGTTAGAATATAATATAAATGTGATACTCGTAGTCATACCTGGATAGCCTAATAGCCTACCGTACCTACTACCATACTAGGTAGGCAATATCTTGTGTTGAACAACCATTCAATCCTTGATTTATGTGAGGATGGAAAATAACGGATTTTCATTTCTCAGATAAATTGATAACTCTGTATATATATATAAATATATGTCTATTTATCTTGGAAGCTGTTGACGTTGCACTAGTTTGACTTTGGAATTTTTTAAAAGATGTCATCGGCTACTGGTGGGACTCGGTGAGTTTTGAATTAAGTCGAGCGAATTCGGGGCTTTTCAATGTATCATCATTGGACCGCCTTCATGTTATGAAAACTTGATTTTGTATTGCACTGAGCAGTTCAGGCATTTTTATGGAAATAAAACGTATATAAACTGACAAGACTTGTCTTTTACCTATTACTCCTTCTGACAGCATTGAGATTACTGCTACTAGTAACTTGATGCAAATAATGTGAGAGTACGGAAATTTCCTACATCGCTGCCAAATATCTGTATGTTTCTAATATTGATATATTGGTGACGTAATTGTTGCCAAATTCATGTTTAATTTCCTATGATTATTAGATGTTACCGCTACACAATGTTGACACGTTGTAGACTGGCAAACTTTTTCTTCGCAATCGCTAGCCTAAGCAATGGTTTCATGTAGGGATGTAATCTCGTCCTATAATGTATAACTGACAAATATGAAGTGTCTAAAGTTTAACTGAACTGGAGGGAATTAAATGTGTTCATGATAAGTGAGCAGAGTGTAATTATAACCAGTGGCATACCATATTTTACACAAGAACGTGTGACTGAATAAACCATTTTAGCTATGGCACGAAATATTTATCAGGTTGTAGCCCAACAACCCTAATTACAATGATTATGGTTAGTTAAATATTGTTTGGTCAAAAGTCCTTTTTGCAATGCGGGCCAAAACAGGTGTTGTAAGTACAAGTGATTGCAGTATATGAATAGATCTGGTATGAGTATTAAATTTCCAATGTGAAGATATGGAAAAATGAAATGTGGCCTAGTCGACACAGTGAGCAACCAATAATATAAATGCAACCAACACATGTCGACTTGGATTTATTCTTCCAACTGGTATTTGCTGCTTTAAGCAGCCTTGGCTTACTTGCTGCAATCATAATACGCACTGTGCTCAGTACACGATCGCCTGTTTTCTTGATTCATGTCATGCTGCAATGACATTGCTAATAGAATTGATTCCAGGTATTTCCGAAGTATTGATTATCAGCAGGCATAACGTGCCAATAATGTGTCTTTTTCTAGCATATAAGAGTCTATGGTGAAGTTCATCACACATGCCTATCTGGTACTCAGTACTCGCTTATCTTGTATAATTTATCAGCTGTTCCGACAACCTGATATTATCTCTTCATTATTATTCATATCTAAGATTTTATTGCAAAATGTATATTGCTTCTCCACACACGAGTATCAACATTTTGAAATAATGTATTTATCCTACCGTAAACAATTTAATACATAATTGGCCAATTACTCATCTAACTTAAAAATTTTGTACAAACTTGAATGTGGTGTGGTGTCTAAGAATTCTGACCGTACCCTGTCTTTGCATTTTGCTAATGTGGTAGTTACCAGAAAGGTTTGCGTCATTTCTTGGTATTGAAAAACCAACCGGGAATATGGCCTGTGCATCACGGCCATAGGATGCAGTTTTAAAATAGGCTTACTCCAGCATGTCTTATGTCCTGATACATGTTTTGAAATTTCAGAGGGCTATCAGTCCGTGCCATATCCCCTATGTTGACTAACTGGTACTTCCATTTACTTGATACTTTTTAAATATGTGGTATTCCACTTCAATTGACCAGAACCTTATAAAAATTTATAGTTCTAGTGAATAGTGCTACGTAGAGATTTGCAATACTGCTTTGACTTTTAGCAATGTCCATTGTTTGTTGAGCTACTTTGAGATTTTTTTATTCGAAATTTTCATTCACTTTTCAGCGTTTTCAAAAAAAGCAGCCCAAATGGAAAGGTGAGTAGTGAGTATGCACCATATTAACGCTTACGAGATGGGTGTATCGTATATGATATGACGTGTGCGCGTGTGCCTCCTTGACCGATTTCTCCATGTTGGCACGTCCTAGACATCGGGTAGGGGTAGTAGGCTACGTTGTTTAAAAATCTGAGACTTTTTCGATTCATTTGGTACCTTACTCTAAAATTTTGGTTTGCAAAAACAAAAAAACCTGAAAAAACAAAAAAACCTGAAAAAATGGTTATCACCTAAAATTTCCAGGTATTTTCCGAGTGGGAAACATTGTCGGAAATTCTACCAGGACATCAGAAGCCGACTTGTGCGGTATTCTGTGTAAATTTTCATCGTTTCGAACATCAAAACGTGTTCTGGGGAATTTTCCGAGGGGGATTTGTTAATTGCGGTCACGCTTCAGTGATTTTCAAGAACAAGCCCAAATTCATAACGGCATACTAGTCATAAACTGGTTTACTATGTCTGCAAATGGTTGGATATGACAGAGGAAAGCACACTGCGTTGTTTTATGCCATAAACCGTACGGTAGGGGTCCGATTGAGTCTTGATCATGCACTTGACCTTGATGACCACTCGACCTTGTTGACCACTCACTGACCACGCCCATTTGTAAATTTTCCGTGTATTTTTCATTTTTCGAGATCTGATGAACCGCGCGGTTTACAACCATGGTTGACGGCTTGTTTGAAACCAGGCAGCGGTGGCTACGCGCTGAAGCATCATTTTTGTCTCTCTGACGCCATCCTGGGGTCAGACTTGATAAATGAGAGAAAGAGATTTTTTTCTAGAAAAATTTGTTTATTTAAGCTTATTGAAAAACCCTAGACATGTCATGGGGTGTCGATCAAGGGCGGAATCGGTAGAGGCCTATACTCTGCCCACTTTTAAACTGGAATGGCCCAGATTCAAATTTTGGTGAGGTCTCGGTGTGAATTTGAAAAGTGATGGTCAGTTCTGCAAATGTGAAGGGTTAAGGTGCATTCTTCAGGGTGTAAGCTGGTGACCTCGAAATAAATTGATGAAATTGAAATGAGAACATTGGATTTGTGATATAGTAGAATGGAAGATATCACCAACCCCAAAATGATTCCAGTTAGTGAAGTACTTAAACAATGATATTCACTTTGTATTGATTAATGGTATTTTTGCTGACTAAAGCATTGGTTTGAATCTTTGAATACCGTATATGACACAGTGAGCCAGGATTTTTTCATTGGACTTCAACTTCAATTGGTCCACTACTGGACTTGGTGTGGCATTAAAAGGATCCTGTTATCCTCACCAGTCAGCACATTTTCAGACTTTTTTGTCACACTGAATAATTATGAGTTGTCTTACTGATATGTGTTTATCTGTTTCCAGATCACTGCATATTTGGGCAAAAGAGACTATGTAGATCATATCACACACACAGATCCTATTGGTAAGCTATTGAATTTTGAAAAATTTTGTATTCAGTGCCCAGTAATGCATGTTGTGATAAAGCTAGGTGTGTGCGTTCCCTTTCACATAGTGTAGGAAGTGACGTTGACTCATTCCTCATTTCTGTGTATGTTTTAGGGATTTTAGTAGTGCACGCTGATCATGTTAACAAGCCACCATTGATATAGGAATTTTACATACAATTCTACAATTGCTATAGCCCAACATACACTTGGTTGCTTATTGTCGAAGCTTCACCAATTACTCTTATGACTTTGCATACGCACAAGGTAGGCCTAGTGTAGAACAATTGGTTGTTTTTATTGACACACCCCTGCTCAACTTTCTGACAGTGTGGCAACTCTATGCAATGTAGCTTGTTATGTGCTAGCTTAACGATTGTTTCTTGTAAGCAATCAATCCTGTAACATTGTTAGCGTTATTTGTTGAAGTTTGCTACCTTCCTTTCGAAAGTATTGTTCAGTAGGCCTAGGCAAAAAGGCAGAGTTTCAACTCCCTGATTGCAATATTATGGATATCGGTATACGGTAATAATATCACAGTCGAGTACTAATTACAGTATTAAATGACGCACTGTCACAATATTTCAGACTAATTCTTAACTTTTTCTGGATATATCCCTAAATATATTATCTTATCTGTATCAATAATCTTCCAGTTACAGTGAGAATTTGGAATTTCAGGTGGCCTACTGTGCAATTTCATACTGTGTTTGGATTAATCATCTTATCTCTTCCAAGACCCATTCGGGTAGTTTTCAAATTGTGTAATCTTCAAATCTTTCAATAGCCATTTCAATGACACCATGAGGCATAGTAGTAGATTGGTCCTTACCATGAGACTTGGATAAAATTGAAAATTTGAATATCACTCCATAATAAAATGCATTATGTTTGTTGTCACTGGGTCAAACTTGATGATGATACTCCTGGTTGTAGCTTTGAATAAATATTCCCTGTGGAGAAGTCTAATTGGCAGGCAAAAAGATTGCCTGTGTCTTTGCACATATAATTATGGTCACCTACCTAACTGCAAATGCTGTATGATATCGTTTCCTGCTTTCAAGTGCCTGTGGTTGAATAATAACAAGGTGGTCTTCATTAGATATGATGGGATTCTAGTCAAAACCAACTAATGATGTAGTGCCATTGAATTTCAAGGAACTAATTAGAGTCATACCTATTAAGCTCTATGCATGATGATAAAAATATATATGGTGCAGTCGTCTGCTTTTCCTGCATGTCTAAATAAGTTCCATGCGGAAATGCATAATAACCAGAATTGAGGGTAGCTCTGCTGCTCTTGTAAACATTACTAGGAATGTGTGGAAGTTTATTGCTATGAAGGTTATTTGTATGGTAAAAAATTCAAACATAGACGGATACACTTCAATTTTATGGCGTAATATGCTCAATATGCTGCGCCTGAACACTGGACAGTGCACAGTCGAACATATATTGCAAGTTTGGATTATTACTCTATCTGTGCTCTAAAAATCGAAGGCATGCATTATAACGATGCGTTTCAATGGGTTGTTTGGTTCCACGGAAGAATGGAATTTCTTTTCTATTTCATTCTATATCTATCAATAAAATCAGAATATTGTGTTGGGTAAGGTTCAGTGTAGGACGCTTAACATGCACTACCACACACAATACTCAGGCCCCAAGCTTCGAATGGCATAACAGGAAATGTGGTCTTTCTATTTTTGTCTACCTGTTCCATTTCATGTCTATTTAGTATGAATGTGACGAATTCCATAGTAGAATGCATAGGCCTACCTGAACAAAAGTAAAATTTGTATCCAACCAATTTTCATAATGCACATGTTTTCAGATGGGGTGGTACTAATAGACCCGGAATACGTCAAAGAAAGAAAAGGTAACGTTTTTCACTCAGTAACGTCCGACGAACAAGGCTGAAGGCTTGTTTTATTCTAATAGTATTTGCGAAGCTTTTGTGTGCATTCCGGTATGGACGCGAGGACTTGGATGTACTCGGATTAACGTTTCGCAAAGATTTCTACACTGCTACCAAACAGGTGGGCCTACTGTACCGAAAAGTGTGAATTGGATTACCAGAAACGAAACTCTACTGAATTATGCTGTTTCAGCATCCAGCACGCTGAGTTATATTTAGCTCAACTAGAAGTGTTGTTTGATAAGCCGCCTACCTCTACTCCTGTAATGTTTTGTTGTTAATTCGCATGGTACTTTATGTGTTGATTGTGAATAGTGGGGTTGTATCTTGGCGTATTCTATTGTAGATTAATTTATGATCTCTCTCATTAACCTACTAAATTGAATATGATAAGGGTTAGGGTTTGCTTACCAAGAAAAACGTAATAATATGAGGAATCTATAATTACAATGACCACCAAGTGTATCAGAATATTAGCTAGTTTCGTCCAGTTATAAATTGCCCTTAGTGGGAGTTGGAAACGAATTCAGTTTAGCTAAAGGCAAGTGCAGGACTAATATCTTTGTCATCATCCAGTGAGATATCACATATTATAATCATAGTTCTCATCATTTCTATCGTTTTCACCGTTGCCTTTCTACGAGTAAGACTGGCGCGGTATTTTAGTAATGACTTCTGGGCTCTGACAAATACATACCTGTTGGTCACTTGTATCTGTTCAGTTTCTAACTTTCAGTCTATTACAGGGTATTTTGATTTGCCTGCAATTTCATTTCATAATGAGTGTTATTTGCAGTCTTGAAATGAGTAAATGTAGATTAGACCGTCTTTTCATATCAGGAATCGCCTGAAATATGTGAATATTAGTCGGTTGCTATTACCTTATTAATTGCACCACCTTATTGTAATTAGTCTGGTAATTACACGTTATTATTGAGCTGTGAGACCTCCCTGTGTTAGAAGATCCCTTTCCTAATTTTGAGTCTTTAAATTAACTCTTTTGCGAAACCAGAGTTGGATCACAGGCTGACTATATCGTTACTTTCAATTCAATAATGTCCTTAATATTATACATGAAGTAGCTTTAATCTGCCACACATTCGTATGTACTGCTTTACTGACTAAATAAGTATATGTCAACTGCTCATTACTAGTAAACGAATCCATGTTTTGTAACCATGCCTCTGTTGGCTTTCTCATCATGGTAATTAATGTCGCAATGTCCATAGACCTTCTGCTTTAGAAATTTTCTCTTATATTTACTCCAAATTTTCGGATATCTCTGCTCGTTTAGCAATGTCGTGAATGCGCTGAAGGACATTATTAAATATTAGTAGTATAGTAGGGCTGTTGGGGTTTATATATATATATATATATCTTTAGTAAATATCCTTGATATTTGCGGATACGGAAAGCCTCATCATCCACTTTCTTTTCAACGAATACTATGATTTGGTGACGATGTTGTCTAATGGACTGATGAAACCATGTGATTACATGACCGAGCCGGTGCATTTATTGCTCACTATGTATGTAATTACTACATTGAGTGGATGGCAGCATAGCGCAAATTCGTGTTCAAACTCGTGTAATGAATGATCAGATCCATTGGACGTGAGACGCGTGTCCGGCTGTCTGCGTTACCAAGCATTCATTCGCCCAACGCTCATTTAGTACTTGTGCCCTATTGATTTTATAAGGATGTAATAGTGTTCCACATGTTGAATGATTAGCAAACTTCCTGCAATTCAACGTATGATATTGTTATGACAGCAAATATATAAATAAAATATACTTTGATTACACATAGGAAACTAGCTTTTTGCTGTGCCTGTGTTCAGAACTCCCTCCCTGATGACTGAGATTTGAGTCAGAAAATGCATTCCATTCTTGTTGTGCGCTAACCCGGTGGTGAATTCTAGGAACAGTCATGTTAGTTCTGGATATAAATAGTCTAAACCAGGGGTTCTCAGCCCTTTCTTGTCCGTGGCCCATTTTCCGGTTTGAAAATGTGCTGTGGCCCACCTCTTATCTAAGAGTCATAATCCCGTTCAATGCGTGTTAATCGACGGCGCCGATATGCCTATTTCTCTAAAATATGCGCATTTTCTCTTAATTTACTGATGACATTTAAATCTAAACTTCTTGGGACGTGAAATCGCGCGAAGCGCGAGGAAAATTTCCAGGTTAAATAAATATCCTCCAACAAACGACCAACGAAATAATCTTGGGCCTCTTCGAGCTCCCCCAATTCGGGGTTTGGGTGCGGCAGTTACGACCCTGGTAGATCATTGACTAAATCTCCTGTGTATATTATGTTCGTCCTCTGCTCCATTCGCGTCACGAAACACAATGATCAAATCCCCGCATCCCCTGTGTGATTAGGGTTTTAGTTCCACTAATGTGGGGAATAATATAATCATTCTGTATCAGCTTAAAACAATTCATTAATAAATGGGGTACTACAGAGAAGTGGAGAAAGAGATTTTTTAACATGTATGCTGTACAATGTACCGTACGGTACATTATATGTCTTGTACCAAACCAACTGAAGCTGCAAAGTCAGAATATTCAATCCAATGATACAATCAATTCATGTGACTCTTACGTATGATTTCCAGGCCGGACATTTTAAACCGACTCCAAAGATTAATGCGCTCCGCTATAAATTCTCAATCCAGTACGATTCGTTCCGGTGGTGCAGTATACCTTCACCAGAAGTTGCTTATAATTTGCAATTATGGCTATTTTATCTTACAATAATACGACCTGCCGAAGTACTGTAAATCTATACATCAATTACACCTCATTCCAAGTTTATTGCTCACCCCTTTCAACGGCATATGACCGTGCCCGAGGAGGCTACTTGGTTACTTCAGCATTACTTTCCAGTTATATATACTCGAAATTATTTTAGTTGCTGTTAGCCGTAGGATGTCATAACCGGCGGATAAAGCCGCCGTTTGACCCTCCCTTTTTCTACTTGTACATTCTGACTCCATGTGCCACTACGTCTCATCAGAGTCGGATGAAAAGATTTATGAATATATTTTTAGCGTTTAGCATAACAAAAAAACTTACATTAATTCTAAAATTTTATAAATAGCTTTGTGGCCCACCTCAAATGCTTCTGTGGCCCACCCTTTGAGAACCCCTGGGCTAAACTCTTCCAATCAGTAATTCCATATACTCCATGTGTCCGCCTGTATGACAGCTCTTTCCCTTTTACGTCATATTTACGCATGGGAGTTTGGCGGTGAATAGCGTATTTGAAAATTGTATAAGACGGAAGTGAGTCTTCGTGGTGGAAGTTGTTTGACTGCGGCTCGAATGGGAAACGATGGTTTGGGGGATAAAGGGAATGCAGATCTCTCACCTTCGACGAGTGTGCAAATGTTAACCGCTAACTTTTGACATCTGATGCCGCTCATGTGTGCGGTACGAAATTCCCTGTTTTGCTGTCAAAGTTCTAATTGCCATCGCTACCGTATTCTTTTTGGTTAATTACGTAAAAACGTGAGATTTGACTGCTAAATCGAGACAAAATTTGCTTTTAGCAGCAGCAAAATTAATATTTTGTTGCAAATATTATTATGTATATATTGATATGGGATCAAATTTTGTCATAATTAAGTTTTTCAAGGTGACAAAATGTCAAAATTTTGATTTTTCACATTATAATCTTCCATTTTTTTAGGTAAAAAAACGCCCTACTGATTATATACGATTCTTTCATTAAATCAACATTCTTGAATGCCGGTGTGCTTTGGCTGCGTATCAGTTGGTTAGGTTGATGCAGTCTGAATATCATCTGTTCGTCGTAGCACTGTGCTGTCCAAGTTGATTTCTGATTTGCACAGCACAAACTAGCAAGATATGTAGGGCGTATTGAAGTATCTTACCAGAATCCAGAAATGTCTAATGTACAAAACTTACTGACAAGGAGAGCCTCAATTTCAATGCTGATATTTATTCAAATACTGAGTGGATTGGAATTTATCTGTGGCAATTGTTTCAGACACTTAGTTTATTCGGACAAATCACAAGCCAAAAGATCAATTTAGCTCTTTTCAGCCACCAAACAGGAATGCCCTGCAATGTGGATTATGCATAGGCACCCCTTTTCTCTTTGCATTATCACATTTTTATTGTGTGTGCTGGTCGTATATTTTTGCACATGAAGTCACGCCCATTAACCGTGTATTGATCGTAATACTGTAATCAAGTACAGTGCCAAATTGTCTACAAGCCTGAAAATGATTACCAGGAAAAAGTGTGATGGTTGCGGTTTCAACTGAGTATATGACATAAGTGCAGCTACTTGGTAGTCTAATTCTGGTTGTAGATCTTCTTTATACGGCGATGAATAAGGTTCCTTGCAGGAGGACCAACTCCATTAAAAGCAAGGTGATATTTCGCAGTGCTATGTGGCCTCGAAATTACCTGTGTACAAGGTTCCCTGCGTTAGTCGCAACTTTACTTTTAAACGAGTCAGACAGAAAATGTGAATTGACCGCCAGATATTAAAATAAGCATAAATTCTGAATAGTTCTGAGTGTTGAAACCAAGATTCTGCACATTACATTAGGTACCGCATGCCATATGCTATGTTGTATGGAAATCGTTCGTTGTAACACACCTGCGTTTAAGATCCAAAGTGGTTTTAACATCTTCTTTGCCATTTGACTTTTACCGTTTATGGGTTGCCACAGCTGATCACTGATCTGCATTGTAGTTAGGATGATGGGTTTTATTCCCTGTTGCTCATCCTAGAATGCACCTGGTTTCGTTGCATGCTCATTGCTCAAGTTGAACAGGGACCCGTGTGCGACTATCAATGATGTTATGCGCTTGTCAATTGTGTACAGACACCTCCTTAAAATCGAAAGCACATGTGAGTTGTGCACCTTGTGCACATTGTTCCACATTGTGGAAGTAGGTACGATAAAATAAATCGGGGATTTACAAATTCTAGGTTTTAGGAGTTGGGCGATGTTTTGATCATTTAACTCAAACCCGAGTCTGAATTGAAAAGTATATTCGTATTGAAATAAACCTGAATATTTTCGGCTGGCACTCAATAATGGTATCACGCACCAAATGTACTATTCTCTACTAGTTCCTGACGAGTGTCAGCCGAAACTATATGGGTTTCTTTCAATGTGAATATACTACGGTTTACAATGGTATATCGAAGTTTTGCACCTCCAAGAAGCTCTTCGAATCTGAATTCTATTTCTTTGTATCAAATTCAATATCCAGGTAAAATGCGATGCTTTCATCATGACTAGCGTTTATACGATAGTGTGCCCCGATAAGTGAGCGGCCTTATAGTTGTTACTGGTACAGACCGATGTAGCTGTCATGATTGAGACAGTAAGCCTTGCGACTAGCGAGAAACTGGGTATTGATGTTTGCGTGGAATCACATCCATTTCACTTTTGGAATCAGATTTTTTCGGCCTATCGATTGTAATGTAAAAGGCACTTTGCGTAGATAATGTTATCAAATATTAATGATTGGCGGTGAAATCTTGGCTTTGGAGTGTCGTACAAAAATATGATGCCTTTCGACATGTGATTCGAGATCATATATTTTTCTTTTGCTGGACCAAATGCCGGCTTACCGCCCTCTTCTGTGCATGAAGCCTGAATATTTTGTGTTGTAATTGTATTTCAAGGTAACTTATAGTTCTATTCTGGTGACCTATTGTTGATGAATTCTGATTTCCTTTGTCAATATCTAGGATTGAAACCACATGGTTACACATCTTGTGTAGTAGC
>ATSW01008183.1:0-12924 GCA_000444245.1 Botryllus schlosseri | reverse complement strand
CGTCAACTAACTCGCGTTTTAAATCGTTAAATGCGATAGATGCATTTTCGGAAAGCGGAAATTTTTCGACTGAATACAAAGGACGGATTTTGTCGGAAAAGTTGGGCAACCATTTGGCATAGTAGGCAAACATACCACACACTCGTTTTAGTTCTGGGTTGTTGCGTGGCGGCATTAAATCGATTAACGGCTTTAGTGTTTCTGGGTCCGGTTTGATCACGCCATGCGACACGCGATAACCGAGCAAGTCTATTTCCGTAGAACGGATGATCGACTTCGAATGATTGAAAGTGAGGCTGAATCGCTGAGCGGCATTGAGAAACGCGTCGAGATTTCGATCGTGGTCGTCCTTATCCATACCGCAAACAGTAATATTATCGAGATAAGCGAATGTGCCGGTGAGCTTGTTGTCTTTTATGACGTTGTCTATTATTCTTTGAAATGCCGAAACTCCGTTGGTGACTCCAAATGGCAATCGACGGTATTGGTAAAGATTTCCAGCGGCTTCGAATGCTGTATACGGACGATCATCAGGTGATAGTGCCACTTGATAATACGCGGACTTCAGTAACGTACTGAAAACTTTGAAACGGGCGATGTTGTTGACTTGGTCATCGATCCTTGGTAAAGGATAGGCGTCTAGTAAGGTATACCTGTTGACCGTCTGAGAGAAGTCGATGACCATGCGCTTCTTGTGTCGACCGTCATTTACAACAAGAACCTGTGCTCGCCAAGGCGATGAGGACGGCTCGATGATTCCTTCCTTCTCGAGTTTCGCAACTTCCGCTTTAATGAAATGTAGATCGGCTTCGCTGTATCTTCTGGATTTAGTGGCAATCGGTTTACAATTCGGTGTCATAAACTTGAAAATTTGCGGTGCTTCGACACACGCTTGAGCAACTCCGCATACACTGTACTTCTGATCTCGAGGGAGTTCCAAGGTATCTTTATCTCCGTCCATATTGAAAATGACCCGTTTATGCAAGTTCATGAAATCGAGACCAAGCACCACATCAGCGCATAAATCTTCCATCCCTTTAAGAGGGAATTCCGTATATTTCGTTTCGTTTACAAGAATGTCCGGTCTGTAGAGTTCTTCAATCTTGCGGGAATGGGATTTAGAAGCAAATGTAACCGTAGAGGAGTACGGAGTGGATTTCAGGTCCATTTCGTTGGCGTATCCAGTGCTTATGAAGCTTTCCGCAGAACCGGAGTCGATTAAAGCAAATGTTATGTGGCAGCCGATCTTAACCACGATTCTTGCTTTTATGAGACATTTGGGTACTCCGATGGCGCTGAAGTATGAGATCATTGCAGTTACTGTTTTCCTGTTGTCGGTGGCCTTTCTCATGCAAACCACTTCATAATGACCTAGGACTCCACAATAGCCACACTCGCTCCGTTTCGCTGGACATTTATATCGGGAGTGGAATGACTGACCGCAAAAAAGCACTTCCGATCAGGTTTGATTGTTTTGCTCATTGCGTTGAGTTGACTGTGAGTTTCTGTGGATGATAGTTCGACTTCGGGATTCAAAGATTTTTCCGGCGGTTCGACGCCGACAGATGAACATGGAGTGCTGCAATAGATACTAGAGCTTCGCTGGGCGAATTCTAATGAGCGGGCTTTTGAGATCGCCATTTCGAGGGTTACAGCCCCGTCACTTTCTAATAATCTCTGTCTTATAACGTTTGATCGGAGACCAGTAACGAAAGCGTCGCGAATGGACTCCTTGCGATGATCTTNCGCCGAGANAGTCTTGAATGTGCAATCTTTCGCTAGATCNGCCAAGGCGCGGGAAAATTCCTCGATCGTCTCTTCGGGCTTCTGAATACGGGTTACTAGCATGTGGCGGACGAAGATTTCGTTCTTTTGCTTGATATAANTTTTGTCGAGAAGTTCTATTGCGGTATCGTAAGTCGAACTTTCTTCAAAATAGGAATAGACAGACGACGACACGAAATTNGTNAAGATCTTCAACTTGTCGATCTGTGTATCTTGATCAAATGATGAAAGAAAATTATCGAAGGTCTTCTTCCAATGCTTATACTGTTTTTCAGCAGAGGCGGAGTCCGGACTGATATCGAGCTTGTCTGGTTTCAGAATCCTTTGTGCCATAATTCTATGTTGCTTAAATTGTCGTAAACTGACTATTGCGTTGAATAACTAACTGAAGCTTTATTAAAGCAAAGGTAACCAATGTGGCTTTAAGCAACATAGAACACAACTGACAGCAGAACAGAAGAGAATAGAATGACACGGTAACGATAAAGCGACAATGTACTGTACAACGTAACTAATCAGATGAAAGCAATTATTGCCTAATTGCGGATCACCACAGGTACCCTTTTTGTATTGTCACGGTTGCAGTTTATGTAGTTTGACCTGACAGGGTTGCATGAGTCAGAGCTACAACTGTTAAGGGTGTACCACTCTACAAAAGTTTGAAGACCAAGCCAACAGCAAAGTTGCAATTCTCTCGAAGGAAAGCGAATAACCCCAATCAAGATAGTGGTCTTTAACAGGACGTCGCTAGTTTCGCCTGGCTGAAACTTCAACAGAATCTCCTCAATAGACTATCTAACATGAAAAGGCAGCATTAAATGAAGTTCCCAATATTACATCTGATCGAGTTACGTACATTTTTTGTGATAATTTAGGGTTAATTTTGATTTTGAAGGTTCACCTATCTGCAACAGTTGTTTTGAAGTGTTACCTATGTCCGCGAGGTCAAACAGGTTATTGAGAACCACTGGTCGATGTGGTTTCGAATTCAACGCCCGAAACTATCGCCTGTAACTGGTGTTCGTAAATCCTATTTATTTGCAATCCTGGATATAGGGGTAGAGTGGAGTAGAACGCCCAGGTGAGGTATGACGCCCACCATCAATATGACAGAACATAGCGAGCTCTGAATGCGTCACAGTATCGCAAATATCACCTAATGGTCAAACGAAACTGTTACTTTGATCTCCACGCCCGATTGAAATTTGTAACGTTTTATGAGAATTTATGACTCTTACACATATTCTTTCCCAAAAAGAGCATTTTACAACCAAGTGAAATGTCATATTGAACGGATGCTACATGCAGAGGGTTTTCCGATCCTATTTATGATTTCACTACGCCCCATGCACCCCTTAAAGTCCAGTAAGTATGGATTGAGTATAGCCGTTTATTGGTTCATCAAGGATGCTTTCTCGGAGAACGCCATTTCTATCAAAATTGCGATTCAGCTGGCGAATATAGGCTATTCCTCTGACTAAACATGATACATTTTATGAACCTCCGACTTTGTTTTTGACTTATCATATAATCAGCAGTTGCTAATCCTGGGTGATATTTGTTTTCAAAAGATCCGGTACGCCATGATGTGGCGGAGAAGCATGCATTGGGCTGCAAAGGGATTAAATATTTATATGTTCCTGAGTGGTATGCTGTATTTAGTAGCAAACGGGGTAAAAAGCCAACGGAGGCGTTTTTCCCCACCCATGTGGCAAAACGTCAAATTGATGGACATAGAATAGATGAATGATTACTTCACATATGATAAATTGATACTTGGACGTTCCAGATGATGGTGGCAGAGAGGGGACGATATCTCGCGCGCAAATTCCGAAATCCAATCCGTTTCGACAAGTTTGGTGGATGTTATGAGGTATCCCGCTCAGGGTAGGCATTTTGCCCCACCCTACCCTATAGCCCGAGAGGGATTCAGGATGTGTGACACACTGATGTGCAACTGGGACGCGGAGCCTCCAGTCGTTCCACGTAAACGATACTTGTGGACAAATTAATGCATGCTGGTCGTGTGATATTATAATGACGCAGTCAAAGCTATAATGACGGAAAATAAGGGCATGCCGACGCTGTTTTGTCTGTGATGTCACCACTAATGGATTTTAAAATCACCCATATCGCAGACGGAAATGGAATTGAAATCCAGTAAATAAAGAGTTTGTATATTGATGGCTTGCTCATTTCTAGTGCGGCGAAGAGCTTCAGAATGCTTTGTCAAGTAGAATATTAGACTCCATTCACGAGTCATTACAAATTTCTCATGCGTCGCATCCGACTCCAGTATCTTTATTTATTGAAAAAAATGTGACTCAAGTCAAGCCATGACACGAGTCGTCCCGAAACTGGTGGGAACGCGAAATTCTACGAAAGGTTCGCTGTATAATTCGCTGCCACAATTTCAATCAAAACGCACACCTTCCTGTATACGCCCCGCTATGTACAGGATATTGCCGTAGTTGGTGCCATTTGTGAAATGTCAGCACTCATATTGTCTTGTGTTATTGAAGTAACAGGTTTAATTAACTTCCTTTTAAGAAATGATCAGTATTGTAGTTTCCTCTGTTGAGACAGGTATGAAGGAGATTCGCGTGAAGTATAGCGGTATATTGTCAAAACTTGACGTATGGCCGTATAGTTGTGTCCTGCGAGTTGTAGGCCTATTCCAGAATGCCGGAGTCGTACTTAAGCTCCAAATAACAGATTTATAGGGGCACTTCGCTCTAAATATTATGTGCTGGTCTCAAATGAAAGATAAAATCGGGGAAAATATCACCGTAATGGAAGTGCAGCTAAAATAAAACTACAACTATCCCTATTTCACGCCAGTTGAATAAATAAATTTCTATGGTTGTGCGTCTCCGCTGCTTAACCCGTTGCGAAATTGATGCTGGCATGATGTCCTCACCCGTTTTTGCTCGACCCGGTTTCTTGACGCGACCTACATATTCTACTCCCATCATTTCTTTAGGTAGTGCGTGGAACACATATGATACGTCACTTACTTTGCTGATGAAGCAACAGCATGGACTCTCATCGCAACTTGTAATATATAGGTATGTTCAATCGCCATTATAGTCGAGATTCCGTTGAACGCTACTGGTACAGTGCCGTGCTTTCTGATCTGATAGGCAAATAATGTAGTTGCTTCATTACCTTTGCTGATGATGAAGCAGCACCGACTCTCATCACAACTCTCAATATATAGCCTACATCATTATGCATATCTATAATCTTAATCAGTATGGCGATTATGCTCAACACACCACAATATCCTAACTGAAGCAGGACTGCGTGGGGCACTGGTTCTTATATCAAGAAGCGCATGATGGGCAATTGTGATGTAGACAATATTGTCAGAATGAAGCAACACGGTGTGTCACCACTGGTGACTGGGCAAAATAGAGTACCTGAGCGATTCGATTCTGAATCACGTAATATGCTTCGAGTCGAGTCGAGTAATCGAGTATCACCCATTATGACGCCATGACATAATATAATACGTCAAAGTTCAAATATTTAAATCTTATGTCACCACAAATAATTTAATGCCTGTTATCCGTCTCATAAATGATACTTTGGTATTTTTACGACCATACGGATTTCATTTCACTTGGTGATGATGTTGTGGGATAATCATGACTTCGGAAATGTACTACATCCAGTAACCTTCGTAGCTTTGTAGCCTACCATATGTTTCGTATGCTACGATACAGCCAATCAAGGTTCCAAGGCTTCTACAGTGAAAATGAGTATCGAAACTACTATTCTCGTTGATAAATTAACATTCAGTGGCGAGAAGAGTACAATTTCAGTAATCGAAAAAATCATCCTTTACTACTCGACTCGAATCATTAAAATTAATTCTCGATTCTGATTCGAGTACTCGAATCATTGTGCCCAGCCCTAGTCACCAGCAGTGTACGAAAAACTTCAGCCAACAACTGCTGCTGTTGAACGTTCCTTTTCCATTCTTAGCAAGCTACTTAGTAAGGACAGACAATTTCTACCCGAGAATGTAGGGAAGTATCTTTCGCTGAAGTTGTGTTACAACAAATTTTAATTATTTCAACCATAATGCGTGATGTAACTACTAGAATTCTTCATAGGTCCAGATTTCGTTAAAATAAAGTTTTTTCATGTAAAAATTTGTCAGTTTCCAAGTCAAAAAGTTTTTTCAGGCCAAACTACTTCGTAGGGACAGACAGTTTCAACCAGAAATGAAGATAAGTATAGTATACCATTATTAACAGTATGTGCGAAAACACCTAAGCTCTCTCTTCGCCCCGATTATTCGATTTTTTTTGCCGGTAACGTCATGTTTTATGATACTATCAGAGGTGGTCAGTAACGAAGTACTTCTACTTTTTCGAAGTACGCAAGTAGTTTTCCTCTACTTCCGGTACTTACTCAAGTAGATCTGATTTTTGCTACTTCTACTTCTACTTCATAATATTTTGTGATCTACTTACTTACTTTTCGCTATTTTCATTTTGTCAAGTAGAAGTAGTTCAATCTTCCAATCAGGAAGATAGCCTGAGGAATTTCTGGGGTGTTTTCACGGAGTACCAACATTTGATTTCCATAAGAGTTGAGTAAAGCCCAGAATTTTCGTCGTGCTTCGCGCGCAGTGGATANGGGCGTTACCAGTATGATTTCACGAAAGTATCGATGAATATAATTTAGGTAGNGGGTTGGCGTGATTCCGTTTACACAGGNATATCTAGAACTANATATCTANATATCCCTGAGTTCACACCACATTGTCGCCCTTCGCCCATATGAAATAATTCATCGCAGTATATATGGCTCATCNTAACGTTTGAAACTGATGTTTCGCAATCTAGCATTTACTTGTCATATCGTAATCTAGCATGTCCATGGCGCTTCCTAACCTGGAAAAGTGGACTCTGACATTTTTTGTTAGTTTTAGAGCTGTTTCAGCATACCACCTTTGAAACTTTCTGGACTAAAGGCATGAAAAACGTGTTCCACTTTTAGAACTAGTATTTATGNTTCATTTTCAATTCCCAGTATCATATNCTTTGNNTTATAATTAATATCAGTTCTTTTGTATGGATAACATACATGTTGAAGTATAAAAGCAAGTGTGGTAATGCCTTGAATTTCCGGAAATAAAGCTACACAATATGGCATTTTTACGGTCCACCATATTTTTTATTAACGTTTACTAATCGCGCAAAGTGTTTACACCGTATCCNANACANCTTCTCCGTATNGCTCTTCGACTAAACTACGGACCTTATAATATGGGGGATGGCGCCATACCATGCTATTTTCTAAAACGTGCTGTTCGAGAAAACAGAGGATAAGTATCGCATTTCCATATCAATCCTATCATTTTCATCCCATGATGTGGACNNATGCTTATGCTATCGAAAATTGGATACCTGCTGGTATGCATCAATGTGAATCAAGCTCGTCACCTTTCNCATAGCNCAATTTGCACCTTNATACNATCCACGTGTGAACAAATTAGGATCGTTTTCACAACTACTTACTTACTTGAGTACTTTTAAAGTCNGNCAATTCTACTTCTACTTCAAGTAGTTTTAGGTTGCTTATGGAAGAAGTACTTCTACTCGTACTTGAGTAGATTTTTTTCGTCGCTACTTGTACTTCTACTTGAGTAGCTTTATTGACTACTTTGACCACCTCAGGTCATGACTATTATCGATACACAATGTTCTTTCCAATTCTCTACTAGTTGCTGACCGATTACCCCTGACTTACAGGTCAGCCGAAAATATTCGGGCTCACTTCAATATGAATATACTATTCAATTGTGTATTGAAGTTCTGTACCTCCAAGAAGCTCTATAACAAATTAAAGATATCAAGGGAGATGAGATAAGCATATTATGACAGACTGTTGCTGGAACCAATCGAGAGACTTTACTAAATTGCTTACAAGCAAAAATCGTACAAAAGACAATTTTGTTTTAAGATAAATTATTTTTATTATATTACAACTGATTATCTTGAATTTACAATAGATGGTTGACATAAAACTGATTAAATTAATGCTACTTTATTTGAGTATGTAGGGAGATACATTTTTAAATGATCGGAGATTATTTATGTACATGAAATCCGTGAAGGTCTTGAACTATGATAAATATTATATGTAAATATAACAAGTAGAATAAATTATTTATAATACGACTGAACTGTTTTTTAGTTAGTCCATACAGCGAAAATGTGAGATTTTAGTCAAAATAGTCCGTGGATTATCTGGAGAACCGGAGCCAATTTCGAAAAACTAAGGTCATATTCGGAATCAGTGTTCTTCACCTTCAGAACCCCCAAAACCACTCTTACTCAGTCTGCTTAGAAATATGTGTTGACCAGTGTTACCCATTGAGTTATCTTTCATGAATTAGCAGCTTTTACAGTCTCCAACTCGTGTCCATAAACGCAGATTAGAAATTTAAAAAAATTTTAATTTAACATAGTTTGCGTGAGGGTAAGGCGTTAATGAATTCTGCATATCGGAGACACCGGCAAGAAACCTCGCGAGCCGCATTTGAGTGAGAGCCTATCTCTGTTGGAGACGTCAATCTGCCTGAAACTGAATAGTCGTTTATGACCGTCTCAGTAACATGATATGTTGGCAACAACCCGCTACAAGTCCCGTGTCACCATATCGATATAATCTGGACACTAAACGCTCATCAATGAGCAGGAAATATAAGAGTGACGTAGAAAATTTCATTAAATGTTCGTGCCGCTAAAACGCGAAAACCTGTGTAATCCCGACAGCAAGGCACGGCGAATCAACAGCGTGATATAACCATGATTCTTCCGTCATAATGCACTAAAGTCATAGCAAGGAAAATCAATGATGCCTGTACAGAAAATGGCTTGATGAAATTATAGACAGCGATAATGCAATCATTACTCCTGCAGTTGTAGTTGCATAGCTGAAACAAAGACCAGATATACTGCTGCCGAAGATTGGTGTATAATAAGTACTTTCAGCCGAAGTGAAGTTGAGATTAATGGGCTTCAGTATAGAGCCCGCTCAGTTGATTACAATACGCAGGATCGGTTTGAATACTTGAATCTGACACGAAGATATTTCTTATGCCTCTTTTAGGGAAGACCAGGAAAGAGATAATACGGCCAGTTACAATACTTATTCCACTATCTACTGTACAATGTAGCCTGACTACAGGATTTACCAAACAGTTAACAGCGGGTTGCAGATAATGTACCTTGGTTTGGTTAGAAATAAGCGACCGTATTATCGAGTGTTTCATGGGAAAATCCAGATCACATACATTTGCAGAACGTTGGTATAATGGATGCATATCAATCCCAGTATGCAGACGTCGGCAACCCTTCGTGCCAATTGTTGAGGTATCAAAAAGTGGCTTGCCATACTTTTCTCTATGTTCGGTTTAGTAGCGGTCATTGTGGGTGGAGAGTTTAGGTAGAACCAGGGCCGTAACAGCACTTCGTCAGCCCCCCCCCAAAAACGTTGGCTTGGGCCCCCCATAGGGTGATAAACCGGACTTCTGGGGGGCATGGCCCCCCAGACCCCCTTCACCTTATACGCTGTTGACCGATACTTATTGGGTGTCTGTTTAGTGAGTAAGCTTTTCTCGATTAACCGGGCGAAGCGCCAAATTTTTTTATAATTTATGATTGAATCGGTCAATATGATCGAGAATTGCATATATATTGCTATCAATTTTTATCCTTTCTCTGCTCACGTAATCAGATTTACCGGTAGAGCGGAGTTAGGTGTGTTTGAAAAGTTAGGACCACTCAATAATAATTAAATATCTTCGGGCGTATACCTGTTGGCAGGAACGAAACAGCACTTCGTCAGGCTCCGCAAAAAACTAGGGTCTTGGGCTCCCATAGGGTGATAAACCGACCCTCCCCCCATCACGTTGTTCGCTTTTACCACGAACTTAGTTGTACTATTTAGTGAGCACGCGCCAAGCGTGAAAATTTTCAATAATTCATAATAAAATNGGTCAATAAGATCGGGAATTGCATATATATTGCTATCAATTTCTTGTCCTCTCTGCTNGNGTTATCAGATTTACCGGTAGAGCTGAGTGAGGTGTCTNGGANACTGTNGGGCCCGTAAATAATAGGCTAATTAAACATNTTCAGGTGNACGGAGCCGTTGGTATGACTTCGTTACATGATGTTATTTCGTGACCTCCGCTGTATCAAAAAATATATAATCGCATAAATGTACTAAACTAAAAGACGCACACGATTTCAAATTGGTATTTCTTCACTGGCATATAATATTTCCCTGCGGGATGGTATTTGTCTTGTGACGTTCAGATTGCTAAGACAGGAACATTCGGCGTCAGTCATTTAGGCGCCTGGACAATTAAACCTATACATATCAGTATAAGCGCAGTTTTTTCGGCCAAGGCTTTCACGCTGCCGATCATTCTGGCACATTTCTTGGAGTAGAATGTTACATGGCCTAAAACTTTATATGTTGGTGCGTCGTGACGCGGTAATGGCCAACGCCGATATGGCCATTTATATAAATCTTGCGTATTTTTTCTTGTGTGAAGAGTACCCAATAATCAAAATATTTGACAACTTGACATCGCGCGGAGCGCGAAAAATGTTTGAAAAAGCTGCATAAATTAAAAAAAAATACCTGCTAATTTATGCTAATTCACGAAATAATTTTGGGCCCCCTTCGAGCTCGCCCCCCCCAATTGGGGGGTTGAATTACGGTCCTGGGTAGAACACATGTATAGAATAATCTTCCAGAAGTCGGCTGTGATGTGCGCTCAGAATAAAGCAGCTACACATGGGAAATGGGAGCCCAGATGATACTATGACACTTAAAAAAAACGTGTTGGGACCGAAATTCTCGTGCCGCTGACGGTGGATTAGCCTACTGCGCCCACTTCCTTCATTTTTACTCTGGTATAATTTTTCATTGAAATTATATAAGAACTCCAAGTTTCCCAAACTCACAAAAGGGCAATCGTTAGTAAATCAGCACTTGCAAATTCTCACCGTAGCAATAGCCTATTACATAGTTTATGGCGTCACTGAGAAAAACTGAAAATATGTCGCTGTCTATACTCCTTTTGATTCATGTAGCTTTGTTGCTTTGACGTCATACCAGGTCATATGAAATGTTATTGTCATCGCAATTTTATAATTTCATCAATTCCTGTCGATTGCGATTGAACAGTGTCAACTCGAAAAGCTTCGGGTTTTTATACATTCCTAGTATGAACGAAACTTTTAATTCTATGCCCTTACAAATTCTCTAGCGTGTCCTAACACTGTGTAGTGTAGAAAGAAGCGGCTAAGCTGCCAGCCCTAAATGCTTCAGGTGACGTATAAGACCAGTTACCTATCTAACTCAAAGATTTAGAGGACTGAAGATCAAAAATATGTTACAATAACCTACCACGAAAAATATGGTATGGATCACGAAGAGACGTTATTACTACCAATAAAAAACAGAGCAAAACTACTTGAAACAACGTAAAAATTAGTTTTGAAAAATGCTCTAAGTAAGTTGGCGGGTACGACACGTTCATCAGTCTGTTGTGTCGGAAATATTCAACGAGAAATTTGAGGGTTGCAATGTGTATGTCTGTAACCAAAGGAAGCAGAATAGCTAATCTTGACGCGAATCTGTGCAATTTCAAATGATCCACGTCGCGGCATGGCCTACTAAAACACGGCCTCACACCCAACCTTTTGACCTGAAAATTAGGAGGACGGTTCTGAAGTAGTGGAAATCTCACGTCATTACCTACGCGAATAGGAAATGGCGCGCAAGCCAAGACCACGGTGACTTCTGACAATGATTTAATGTGTTACGTTGATGTAATCAGACTTGGACAACTAGAAAATTTTCGGCTTTTCGAATTAAATAAGAATTAGAATTAGAGCTACAGAGGTTTTTCCAAATTAGATTATAATTATAATGATACCTACACTGTTTTTTCCAAATTATATTAGAACTTGAATGACATGAATTCGCAAAAACTTGGAAATTGGATGAAATTGCGAATGAGAACTAAATACAGCAAAAGACACAGTTCGTGGCAAATCACAGTACATTTCCATTACCACGAGAATGGTTATCGTCTGTACACCAAGCTTAAAGATTTAAAAATGTGGTTGCTAAACTGGGTGGCCTATTTGTCTCGATATTGCATTCATGGCGCCCGCGGCCTCTACGAATTTTGAAAAGTGACCCGCGACCCGTTTTGAGTTGGCGACCCCTGCACTATACAGTTCCCCTGCATGGCTGAAAACTCTTTCCAGCGGAGCTGATGTTGCAGCTATGCCTACGAGTTTTCGAGCAGCTGCAGACTTTAGATGAGGAAGAGACGATTTTCTCTTTTTTCCAGTAACTCAAAACATCTGCTCTCACTCTCTGCTGCGAAATATCTTTCCACTTCATCCTCTAATATTTTCTTTGGTTAGATATGAATCAATCATCCTCTTTTTTCTTGGTGTACTTGAGGATATGAAGGGGAACAAGCCTGTGATTACTATCTCTTTTTCGTTTGCTGTTGTTCTGTTTGTGATTGGAACTAGAATATTGTTCGCATACTACCAGCTGCTATACCATCATGGC
Organism: Botryllus schlosseri; assembly: GCA_000444245.1. NCBI lineage: Eukaryota > Metazoa > Chordata > Ascidiacea > Stolidobranchia > Styelidae > Botryllus > Botryllus schlosseri. The sequence continues at coordinate 510 of ATSW01008183.1, read as the reverse complement.
TATTATTCGTCGCACAATAACTACTATGACTGTACGGTGTAAGTTATGCGATGGCGACTTGGCACTGGATTTCCTGCGTGAGAGGAATATTCTTGCTCGCTGCAAAATGTCGCGGACAAATAGGCATTTTCAAGAAAACAATAAATTTGATTAGAATTAAAATTACAGCATAAGAACACTTCACAAATTAGATTGGAATTAGATTACAAGCATTTCGCACTAATTTAGTGATATTGGACAACTAGAATTGTCTAGTTGTCCAAGTCTGGATGTAATATCGCTATAACACGTTTTAGTGGACCATGGTCGCTGTTAAACGGATTTGACGATATCACTAATAAAAAATCATATACATATCTCCGATTTGTCGGAATTTATATAGCAATCTTTAAGTGCTTAGGGTAAATAACTTTGTTACCATAGACGGGTAATTCTGGAAAGTATTGTGCGTATAACCTATACCTGTGTACCCCGAAGAAGTAATGTTTTGTTATTACCTCTGAACAATTG
>ATSW01008182.1:0-13534 GCA_000444245.1 Botryllus schlosseri | reverse complement strand
CTCGAGTCATTTTCTCGAACTACGGAAATGACTCAACTCGAGTCAATCTGTGTATGACTTGAATCGAGTCAATTGCGCATGACTCGAACCAAGTCATATGAATCGAGACTCAGACGGCCAAGACAGACATTCCATTGTGATTTCGAAGAATAGTAAAGTAACCACACTGTTGGGATTACGTATATTGGTGCTGGTACTTGAAGATACCACCAGAAACTACTAAAAGTGAGTAAAATTAGTACATTAGAAATGCTAACCATTCGATATCACCAAACAGAGTTATAAAAAGTGGGTGGTAGCAAGAATTTCACTGGAAACTGAGCAGTCAACACAATGACTTGGACTCGGACTCTAGTCATAATACCGTGACTCGGACTCGACCCTCTGCTCGCTCACTTGGACTTGACTCGGTGGTTGTGGCTTCTGCATCTTTCAAGCCCAAAACCAGCTTTCTAGTGTAAGCGGTTATCAATATGTAGCGAAATTAGCCAATTTTGGCTCGTTCGGTGAAATTGCACAACCACTAGACTAGAGCAGTGGTTCCCAACCTTTTTCCACCCACGTACCACTTCGAGGTTTTGTGCAGTTTTCACCATTTATGACGTCATAATCACGTATTTGACCTATGTGGGATGTAATAACTATNTAGGCGATTTTTTTACCTAAAAAACGGAGGATTGTGNCCAAANTTTNACCTCACGTATGCAAATTAGGTGTTTTCNNNCATAATGTTAAAATTGTACTACTTATATTCATTTCTGGTTGGGACTGTCTGTCTTTACGCAGTAGTTTGGCCTGAAAACGNGTTTTTGACTTGATAACTGACACATTTTTACATGAAAAAACTTTATTTTAACGATATCTGGCCCTATGAAGAATTCCAGTGGTACTTTCCTACATTCTCGGGTAGAAAGTGTCTGTCCTTGTTAATTAGCTTGCCAAGAATGTAGAAAGAACGTTCAAGGTTCAACAGGAGTAGTTGTTGGCTGACAGCGCTGAGTTGTGCGTACACTGCTGGTGACACACCATGTTGCTTCATTCTGACCATGTTGTCATGCANCACAATTTTTCATCATGCGCATCTTGATATAAAAACCATGCAATGCCCAAAAAGTCTTCCTTCAGTTAGGACATTGTGGTACGTTGACCATAACATAATGTCGATTGTCAACCCATTTGTTTCGCTTGACCATTTATGATTCACTATGAGCAGACAATGGGCCGTCTACAACGGCAGACCTACAAGGACCCAAGGCAGACCTACCTTGGCTACAAGCTGTAAAATACCAAATTTTTTGATATTGCAAACAATTTTACAATTTTTCGACCTAATTCTTCAATTTTGACAAAAATTTTACTTATTTTGACATGTCAAAAATATCGCCCTCAATAACAAATTCTATGAAACTAGGCAGTATCAGCCAGGGTTGATGGAGTTAATGCATGGAATTGTTTTTTAACCACTAGTCAAAAAACTTTTCAAAAAATTCAAAATCAATAGCACCTGAACTAATAACACCCTTCGGTCGAAAAACAAAAACAAAATCAACTCGTGTACCACCTGGGAGACCTTCGCGTACCACTAGTGGTACGCGTACCACAGGTTGGGAACCACTGGACTAGAGGGTGAACATTGAACAATCCCAATATTATTATAGAAATAATTTATTTGATCTTTGGCACTACTGTCTACTGTCAAATTGAGTTGCCTAAAAGAACGATGCATAACAATTTTTGGTCACTTCCAACCCATAGAAGCGAATTTAATGCAGTTGAAAGATTTAGATTTGCAAAAATAGCATTGATGGTGGGTAATCACAAAATTATTGAAAAAAACTTAAATAACTGAGTTTCAACGGGTTGGAATTGCATCAGATTTCTTTTGCATCGTTTTTGTTCACAACTTAACAACTTCATGGGGCTGACAGTGAAATTTGCCTCGGCTTCTACTGGTAGGAATTGAGCCAAATTTTGTGTGCAGCGATTTTTACGCAACCTAACATTTTAATCGGTGAATTCCAGTAATACAAAAAAAGGTTATTTTGGACAACCCTAAAGCATGCAATCGCAGATAGCTATTTCTTGTGACTATTTTGCGACAACTTAATCGACTTCACCGCCCTCCGAGTTTACCGGCAATCAGTGAGCCAGATTTATTGCACGATTTCTTTGTCATCTTGGAATGAGTAAATGCTGAATATACGAGTCTGTATAGTGTAAATATATGGTACGTTTATATTAATGAAGTAACATGTTGATATGAAAATTCATGGCATTTCACTTGACTCATTTAAGACTGACATTGTCTACATAGCGGACAGAATGTTTGCTATAAATTTCTACATTGTCACCAACTCTGGATATGTTACAAAATCACACAGAAACTCACATGAAGTCGTCATGATTCCTGGAAATCTCAATATCGAGATCTTGCCGTTTGGTCGGTGACAAAGCCTGAAAGAAAATCTCATAATCAATTACACAGGCAAAAAATAGACATGGACAGTAAAATTGAACAGCGGTTCCACCAGCCACCTCGAACTGTATAGAGCACAAATATGTCCGAAAATGCTTTTATTTGGTGTGGAAAATGCCTCAGTGTCAACATGGGAGTGGCTCACCTTGGTTTATGCATACCATCTTTATGATGTTACAGAGACGTCACAATGCAGGTTCATACAATTTAGGGAGATTTGGTTGTTCATTAAACCCTGACCTCTGCCCAATGATGTAATTAATCATCTCATAGAGTTCAACCACGAATGGCACTAATGAATACTCAGGCATACGCGAATGAATGCTTTATAACAGGATTTCAAGAACATGCAGCACGGGTGAGGATAGTTATTTGCCAAACTTCAATTATATACTATTAGCAGTCATGCGTGATTCAAACAGCTCCTGCAAACCGGGATAATAACTTCAGACTAGGAGCAAATTGAAAACTAACAACCTCCGGATATGAGCTGGTGATTATTATACGAAGAGAATGTCGATCCTAATTGTGGCTTGAAAATACGCTTCCGGATATAACTCACCTTGAATGACAATTGGTAAACGTGCTTGAAAGTTGCAACTTGCTTGACTCTGATTGCAAGAAAATCCTTGTCTGTGATGACAAAGAAACGATACATCGGGTTAGAAACTATTTGAATTTGAACTTTACAGTCACCAAATGTGTTCAGGATTGTAGTTACAGATAGAAATAAGATTGTTACTAGTGGTTTTGAGTCGAGTTTATTGGTAATAATTTATTCATTTCGAAATACCCTACTATAGCATTGATGGCAAATAATCGAATCCGAAATCATTGATTTTGTAAATGGATAAATTCAGAATTATTCACTTTTATCTCCGTAGAATTTTCACACATTGATGCATGTCAGATTTCAACTGATTGAGATAGGTTGAGATTGCCTTGCAAACTTCTTTTATCATCAAAGACATTTCACATCCAACGACCGGACCATTAAATAATATGCTATATTGTTATATATGATCTTCTGATTGCAATCCACTGTAACAAAATGAATAATGGTTACGAAAAGTAACATGAATGAATTTATATACAGCACATGTTGCTCAACCCTGGCAATACTTTTACTCGTGCTGGAGTGAACTTTACATTGCTAATTTTACTTGGAGTAACTTTTTCTACCACTTCTAACCATGCATACGGGCTCGTGCAATTGCAGATAGTTATTTTTATTCTTAGTAACTTTTTCTAGACAGCTGAGACACTTTACCTCTGTCCAAATTTACCGGTCTCAGTGTGCAATATTTATTGCATGGTTTCTTTGTCAGCTCGGAATGAGTAAATACTGGATGTAGACATAGGTAGAGAGTGTAAATATTGGTGTGCTCATGTCACGGAGATAGCATAGTGCTATGAATATCTATGGGATTTCATACTGAAATTTACAACATCACAGACAGAATGTTTGCTAATATATTTGTAACACTGATTGCCAATTCTGGATATGTCACAATATTTCATAGCAACTCACCTGAAGTCATCAGGATTCCTGAAAATCTCGATATCGAGATCTTGTCTTTTGGCTGGTGCTGACAAGGTCTGGAAGAAAATGTCACAATTACACTGCCGGAAAATAGACTTGAACCAGACTTGGACAACTGGAAAATTTTCAGCATTTTCAAATTAGATTCGAGCTACAGCCACAAAGTTTTTCCAAATTAGAGTGGAATTAGAATTATAGCTAAACAGTTACTTCCAAATTTGATTAAAATTAGAATTCTAGCTACAGCTTTGTCCCTATCAGATTAGAATTACCGAGTTTGCGAAAACTTGGATATTGAATCAACTTCTATTAATATCAAAACATGGTTCATTCTAGGCTCGTTTCGTATACAGTTCGCTTTTAGCATTTACAGAAAAACCAGAAAGTAGATTTGAATTATAATTAGAGCATAGAAACATTTTACAAATGAGATTAGAATTAGATTACCGGTACCAGCATTTCGGAAGATTTGTTCGGTTATTAGACTCTGCCCTGTGCCAAATGTCACATTAACGATGTAATTAACTATTCCATGAAAGACTTCAATTTTGATGATCACTAACGAATACAGAGGCATGCTTGAATGAAGCTTTTAGACAGGATTTCAAGAACATGCAGTTGGGCGGTAGTAGCCATACTTCAATTGTTCTATTACAGGGGCAACATACGGCCCGTGGGCCGGATCCGGCCCGCGTAAGGATTTTGTCCGGCCCGCGGACTGTTTTCCGTCATATATGATAATGTGGCCCGCGGCCTTAGTCTGCCGAAATTCCCCACAACTTGCTTACTAGGTCCAATTTTAGTGACTGAATGTTATTATATATACGTGTATGCGCAGGGTGCGAGAGTGGAGCTTACGCGTAAGTTCGTCGAAGCGAGAAGGCTTACATTATTGGCATTTACGATGTACTCAACCCTAATGTCGTTTGTGGTAATCATGGTCTTTGTCGACTACACTGGTCATTTATACCAGGCTGATATTTGTTATTTTTGATTCCGTAACTGCCGACATGTAGGTCGGCACACTTCTAGGCTTTTGTAAGATACCGCTTATGACAGGGGTTGCTAACTCAAAACGGGCCACTATTCAAATTTCGCAGAGGACGCAGGTCGCATGAATTCAATATCGAGATTAATGAGGCCATACAGTTGAACAACGACGCTATCTCGTCACCTACTCAACCCTAATGAATTAATTTCTTTGTAAATTTGGGGTACTGGACTTGTCGAACGTCTTGAAATCTTAATTAAGGATTGCACTGTGTGTTGATTGACCAGAGAGAACCAGACATGGTGGCGCCTGTATTCTCAAATCCACATGAAAGTTGCATCTTGCTTGACTCATAAATCGAAAGAAAATCCTTGCCTGTGATGATAAATAAAGGATACATCGGGACGATTCAAATTTGAACTTTACAGTCACCTGTTGTTATAGATATAAATATGATCGTTTGAGTTAATTTCATGTGAATAATTTTTCAATTCAAAGCACCCCACCATAGCATTGATGGCAAATAATCGAATCCAAAATCATTGATTTTACGAAAAGATGAAATAAGAATTACTCACTTTCATCTCCCGGGTGGATTTGTCAGACATTGATGAATGTCAGATTCCAACTGATTGACATTGGTCGAGATTGTCATGCAAACTTCTTTCATCACCAAAGCNATTTCACATTGGACAACCAGACTATTAAATGATACGTTATCCTATATGATGATCTTCTGATTGCAATCCACTGTAACAAAATGAAGAGTGGTTATGAAAAGTAAGATTAATGAATCTATATACACCACAGGTTGCTCAAGCTCGGCCATGGTACCAGCAGAAGTGGTGATAATGAGTTGCCGATAGTCGTCTCATATAATCTTAATCGAAACGGTTAGTTTCAAGTAAAAATCAGGAATCTTGATCATGGATAGAGAAAAAATGACACCTCTTCATTTGGCACACTTAAATTCATCAAAAACAATAAAAATGACAAGATAAACAGAAATTTCATCCGATTTTATTTCGTACTTGATCATTGTTCATCCACGATTCTCATAAAATAAGATAGGCATATAAACTCGCAACTTGGAAACCAAACTCTATTTGGAAGCGCATTCTGTTGTGAGCAATATTCCCTCTAAGCTGCGCAAGTGCGCAAATGCGTAGTGCTGAGACGGTTTCGGCGCACAAAAAATCCAAAGTGACGACCTTTTTTTAGTCGTTACGCACTGTTGTCCAAGGGTCTGCGCAGTGAGTTGGNGAGTGTGCGCAGACTCGTCAAAAATTAGAGGGAATATTGGTGGCAGCACAAAAAATCAACACTAAACGAGCATACACCTTGACAAACTCTAAAACTTACTTGCTTTGTTACAAAAGTTTGCTTGAATAATTCGTGACTCTCTNTGCTGTGAGCTTGACCCGNAATCACACAACATCAAGAGCGAAATACGCTACATTTAGGTAGTCAGCGAGTGATGCTTTGAAATAGATATCGTTGCCTGATGTAAAAAAATCTANCAGGCGAGCGGAGTCAATCCTGATTTCATATGTTGATTGTATCATAAAAACCAAATCCGTGCGATTGTGGTGCTCGCTACTGCTGTATAACTTGTTAATGGGGTAATATAGACAGCAAGTATANAAACCTGTTTTACACTCTGCTCAATATCAACGCAGCAATACTCAAACCCCGAATACATTGTCCGGTCTGGCCTNGACCGTTAATCCCTTGCAAGTCCTCGTCGAAATTGTTAGCAAATCGACGGAAGATATTGATTTTAAGGGATTATTGCATCATTTGATTGCCAAGTTGATATATTTGGTGACGTTTAAAACGTCAATATGTATTTCAGCATGGTGGCATTATGTGGCCCGAGTCGTCGTGTACATTAATATAGGCTATCACTTCACTGAAATGTAGGGTCGGAATTAGCAATATGACGTCACGTGATGTCATGAGGTTCGCACCATCCCTACTATAACGCAGATCCCACTTTTGAAATCGAGTCGATCATTCAATCGAGACTTGTCCTTTCACAGAGCCCCAGCCAACTAGCCAAAGAGTTCCGGAGGGTCGTGAGCAGAGCGGAAAGTGACTACCAGGTATGCCGTAAAAATTTTGACACAATATATTAATTCCACTAACCGTANTTCCGTAATCACAGCAAGCGATCTCGGAAAATTATCACAGTATGTCGGAGACCACGTTCAAAGCACTGCGCCGGCAGCTGCCCGTCACCAGGTCCAAGGTCGATTGGAACAAGATTTTGGGGTACAAGATCGGAAAGGAATTGGCAAAGTGAAGCGCTTAGCTGCCTTAGCGCACTCTGATTATCTCGGACGTATTATCCCACAGGCAGGCGCATTCAGACTGTCCTGTCACATTGTACTCCTTCCTTATTTTTGTCAGATAATGATATTCCCATCGCTATATAACTGTATTACTACGAAAGTCGAGGTTTNAATAGTCNCGGATNCTTTCTTAACGAAGAGAAATTCCTTCACGTTGATTCACTTTACCCGGGATTATTTTTAATGGTCTGTAGCATGCAAATCATATCGAGCCGCTTGCTTGTGACGCTGGCGGTGCGTACGACCGCCGGTTTGGTGATTATTTAACCGGCGGCATACTATTGAACGCACTCTCATATTTTCGTTGCTGGTATTGCAATAAAANATAATCACGGATAAGCTGAAAGCTGGGTTGTGGCACTGTTTTGAACTGAGGAGGATGATGGTTATGGCGAGATGTTTGAAGTCACTTCGGTGGTGACTTCAAAGTAGAGGATACACCCCGAAATTATCCTGTAAAGGGAGTGCAACGGGCATCCACCTCCATTAGCACCAGAAACTTCCACGAAAGGTTAGCTCTGATGTTATTTTATCAGTCATCCGTGCCATCATCGAAATTCAGCGTCATTCATGGCGTAGGCTATTCTAGTTCTGCCTGTAGAATTGCTTGGCTCTTCCAGTTCTGCCTGTAGAATTGCTTGGCTGTAATAGCTATAAAGGAGTACGAACTGCCAAAATAGACATTTTCGATTTCGTGAAAAAGGAGGGCGTACGGTAACCCTGTGTCTGTAAAGATGAAGAGGTTTTGAAACCCAATATGGATATTGTTGTTGCAACAAAATTGATACATGTATTCATTCAAACTCTTACGCAGTTTCTTAATATAATAAGCCTTCAAGTCCATTGTGACTAACATCTTCAGCAGTATGTACCGTGAAATGTAGGGATTGTAATACCGAAGATTCGGGAACTGACGCGCTCCTGCCGTAGCTCGGAATAATATAAACGATCGAAGAGATGGATCTCCACACTTCTTTTTATGATTGACTCTGACCGATCGGAAAAGAGTTGTAATCCATTAGATCGTCGATTTTTCTTTGCAAAGCATCCATCACGTCAGCGGAAACGAAGAGATGCGTGTCGTCTAGGTCCTGCAGGATGAACTTCTTCCCAAGAGAATTGGTCTCGTCCAAGAACAGTAAATACTGTTTCATCGGAGGATCACATTCTACTAGAATGCCTTTCGTCACGTTGACCATAGTTAGAAAGTCGCTACACTAAACAGGTGCGCTGAGAAAATCATATGCGGAAACATAGTAATCAGTCAGCTGACAATGTAGCTTACATCAAAAGAATATGTAGGCCTACNATTTCTGATATTGTAACAAGTGCCAGTACTGGCATAAATACCATCAGAGGGCTTACACTATCAAAAATAACCAAGATTGTGCAGTTATCCGGCTTATGATGTAAAATGTACAATACACAAGCACATACTCATTGGATCGCAGTCTTGTGGTGTTTTGGAAAGATGAAATTATTGATAAATCGACACTAATACACAAACAGTAATGAAAATTCATCTTAATTCGGGAATTTCGAGTGTTTTAGCGGCTATCCCTGACGAATGTTCAGCATGGGTCACCATTGAAAGACACGAAGTCACAAGAACGTATAAATTTATTCGAAGAAGGAAAATACGATCATGACTTTTTATTCATCACCTTCAAGATATCAACTCCATTTTAGATGGTGGAGTATGAGCATGCATAGAATCATGCATGTCCTGTTTCGATATAGTTTCTTGTTTGTGATGGCAACGGTGTCTATTTTGTCCAACTGACTTTTGGAATGTCATAGTGCTCCGATAACGAGTCAAGGTGACGATTGAAATCCTCCACACGCTCCTTGTGACTTTTTGATGCTTTCTTCAAGATCTTGTCCATCTGCCTCTTTTCTTGAGTAAGCTTGAATTTGTACTGAGCGTCCGTTAGCCTGCTGTAGGTGGGTTCTGTTCGTTCGTCGGATGGAGATTCCTCGATGGCTTTGACCTCGATTTTTTCCAACTTTTTCTTGCGTTCTTTCTTCTTCTTTTTCTTGTGAACTTTGCCCGAATCTCCTTTTAGTTTCAATGGTTTTCTCGATACCGTATCCATATCATATCCACCCCCTTGGCTGGCCATTATCCAGACAGATCAAGCTATTGAATTACCGATGAACGATGATAGAGTAAAAGCTGACATAAAAAAGAACATCAATAGCTAACCAAAACCTTACATCAATAACCAAAACCTTACAATCATACATGAAAGAAGAAGATGAACGCCATTAGAGCAATTGAAGCTTTCTATCCTTTCATTTTATCGTTATCGTGCGTTTTTTCATTTGATAAAATCTGAAATCTAGTAAACTGAACTGAACTGTATGACATGACATCCCATTGCTGCTGTGCCAGATTGCTGATGCGCTTTGTGTTTTTGTTTTTCTCGTCAAACGCGGACCCGGATCTTGCGAACCCCCATCCCAAATACTCTTTGGTCCTGCCCAGCATACATCGGTATGTGGTATATGTGAAGTGTAAAGGACCCAAGCTCGTAATCAGCTGTTCTATTACTGTCATTTTATACGTGTGCATTCTGGTTGGTATTTGAAATGAGTAAATGCACAACAATTTGTTAGTTAGCGGTATTGCCTCATTGAATGACAATGTAATAATAATTATCTCCTGTATCGATTAAATATATTTTCATCCCATTTTTAATCAATCTCAAGCAAACCACGTCCGGTAATCGTTTTCCCGGCATAAATGTCAGTAAAGGACTCAAGGACTTGAAACATGACAAGCTCCAATCGAGCATGTCAACATCAACATACTTTCATTACTTTGGCGCTGTCGAAGATGTAATTGTAACTGTACAAAGTGTACATTTTGGTGATTTCTCGATACGATGTACAGTTTGTACACTACTGGATCGAGAGTTTGGTAAGGCTGGATTATAGATAACTAACATACGGAGGTAATTTATCTATAGTCTGATAGTCTTGAGCTTGTGACATGTAGTGAGTAAGTCTGTCTCTAGCGAAAATGACTTCACTTCTCAATTTTATATCAAAACAGATTAAAAATCTGCAATAGTTGCTGCGATTCTGAATGATGGGCTCTTCGGGATGTATCAGCACGAAACAGCAGTTGATCGCTCTTGTGGAAGATATAGAACTTATAACAAGGTTTGTTATTTTCTGGCAATATTAGTAAATATCTCATTTCTATCAATCAAGTATCAGCTCAGTACACGCCTACACAGTGAATAATTAGCTACGAAATCTCCACAGGCAATTATTCGAAACTCTGGCCCAACAACAATCAAGGCTACAAGACAGTCAAGCTTTTGGAAACCAAAGAGTCAACACGCCAAGCGCGCCAATGTACGGTAACTCTTGCCAATTTCGATGTTGTGAAACCCCGACACATGTCCGGCTGTTTTCAGTATGGACGTGAACCAACTTACCGACCTCCTACTCTCTAAAAATAAGCAAATGGAGGAAATGATGCGAACGGCTCGACAACAGAAGCAGCTCCACCAACAGATCGAAGCTTATAAAGCCGAGATTGCGCAGAAAGACCAAGTAGGCTGAGAACTGATATACCATATTTTGGTTCGTACATAACATTCGTGATTGTCCCTCGACTACAATGATAATCATAGTCATTGTATTGAAATTATCACAGCATCAAAACACCACAAAGATTGCGATTCGTATCCAAATCATGTTCTGGATTTTCTACTCAAATCCATTAATGGCTGAAATTTGTTCAGAAGTCGCATGAAAGATTAAAATCATTTGAAATTTCATGCTCAAATTCACCATTTAAATAAGTGTAAATCTATATCCGATCACAATCTGGCCATTCAAATCAAAATCTCTGCCGGGGACTGATGCATCTTTTATGTTTGACTACCAGTTTTTACGCTAACTGGCCTAGAATACTTTTGGTACTACTTACTTGAAAATATTTACTTCTACTTGTAAAATGAGTAGAGACTTACGACGTTACGACCTCTTCCAGTGGCACTTCAAATCATGACTTGAAATGAACAACTTGCTTGAATATGCAAGGTTAATGGCTTTACTCCTAGTATGTCGGTAAAACATGGGACTTGCAAAGATCTAAAGTTAACCTTTGTCACCCACGTAAATGTGTATATTTATTTATCAAAAAGAAAACAATTTTCACAGGAAATATTTCTGATGCAGAAGCACTTCAAAGAAGCGGAAAACCTGTTGTCAACTGCGCTATATCAGGCGAAAGAAAAAATGAAATCCATAAAGAAGGCCCAGAAAGGTTAGTGCAATGCTGTGATCCACTTCGTTCTCTATGCTTTAGTATGAACTGCTGCATCATAGTCATGGCCGCAGCACATTTCGGGTTTTTCGCGCTCGAGCCCAATAAGGCGAAAATTACTGATTGAGAATTCCAATATGCTTGATATTTTATATATAGTTTTGTCAATGCACAGTCGCAGGTATTGTCATATTCGAAAGAGTACAAAAGCGTGTTTTATTGCTAAATGACTTGTGGCAGTGTGTGATATCTTTGATCGCGATATAATTTTGCTGGCTATTTGATAAAATGGCTAGGTTTTTTAAAAACGCTGCACACCAAACGTGGCTCATTTCCAACCTGCAGAAGCAAAGCCATTGAAATTTTCAATTTATTTAAAAAGCAACTTTTTCTAATTTCACTGGCAACCAACGTTCCCTCTAATTTTTCACGAGTATGCTCGTACTCACCAACTCACTGCGCGGTCCCTTGGACAACGGTGCGTAACGATTAAAAAAAAAGATCATCACTTCACCATTTTTGGGCGCAGCTTAGATTTTGTGTGCGCAGGTTAGAGGGAACATTGCATGAAATTTTTAAGTTGTCTACAAAAACGATGCATAGCAAATTTCACTCATTTTCAACGAGTAGAAGCGATGGTATTGATGTTCAAAATTTTGGATTTGAAATGATAGTATATACAGTGGGTTGGCCGAATTAAAAGAATTTCTCATCGTAAATAGGCTACTATTCTTTTGCAAATCCAAAATTTTGTTCTCCGATAACTTCCCTGCTACTGGTGGGAATTGAGCCAAACTGGCTGACATTTTCGAACTGTAACAGCACGTTGGAAATGAACGAAATTTGGTGTGCAGCGATATTTTAGCCAACCTACCGTAACAATTTTATCGGATAGCTAATAAAACTGGACGTAAAATTTATTTTTGAACAACCCCAATGGCCAGCATGGCAGCTCTACTTAGCCAGCCTTCAATGCGGTGCATTCGGTGACCAATGAATTTACTTACCCACTACAACGAAAAGATATATGTTCGGAGTCCGAAAGTCGTGTGACTTGAGTCGTTTCAGGACCGTTTACGACTATTGTCAGAAAGGCGCTTTGATGGCATATGGCACAAAATCTATCCTGGCATCATACCCTCATTGTATCTCAAGGTGCCGTGCCTTCGGAAGAAATCATCAAGTATGCGCATAAGATCAGCGCCGCTTGCGCTACCGCCGCGCCTTTGAATTGGGTTCCTGGTGACACAAGACGACCTTACCCGCAGGTATGGAAATTTTTGCGATCTTATAGCTGTTTTCGTGAAAAACTACTTGTATTAGAGTAGAAATTTGCTGCGATACTTTTACCTTGACCACCTCTGAATATTACTCTGGTTCAAGTGACTATGACTAATTTCCAGACAGGCTGAAACTACTTCCACTAGATTGTCCCCATACCTCTGTGATGATTTTGTGGACTGGCAGTGATCCCTGAAATGAATTGGGGTCGGTGTGGCTCGTTTCCGCCTGATTAAATTCTGATGCTCGTTTTTATGCCTGCAAATTGACGTTGTCGAAGTATGAAAGTATCACCCTCAACAACCCTAATTTTTGCCCGAATATGGCAAATTTTAAATACATGTATTAATTTTCGACATTGTTTCCGCTTGAGCGATCACAACACTGCAATTTTTGAACGGCCGTATCTTCAGTTCTAATTGACCGTTTACGATAAAACTTATTTTTCTGATGTCAGAAAAAAAAAGTTTTGTAAGCATACCAAATTTTATAAAAATCCGAGTTGTTGGGTTACATTTCGTCGTGTTTCTGGATCACTTGACATGGAATAGCTGGTAATGTTCATTTATTTCTCGGCAGGATATTGAAATGCGGTGCGGCTGGC
>ATSW01008181.1:0-10412 GCA_000444245.1 Botryllus schlosseri | reverse complement strand
GAACCTTGGTAGGTTCTGCACTGTGAACCTTTTTCATATATTACAATTTTACTTCATTATAACATCCTTGTATGAAATTTATTGCGTTTCAACGGCGGGCCAATTTATGCATGGCGCTGGCAGCATTAAAAATCAACACATAATGAGCACGCCCCTTGACAATCTCAAAAATTTTACTTGCTTTGTTACAAAAGTTTGCTCGAAATATCCAGCTTTCTGTTCGTGAATATTTAGTGACTCTGTGCTGTGAGCTTGACCCGCAGTCACACAATATCAAGAGTGAAATGCACTATATGTAGTCAGTAAATTATTTTTACTCAACTAATCAATGAAATTGATATCGTTGTCTGGTGTAAAAATTCTAGCAGGCGTACGGGCAGGGCCGTAACAGCACTTCGCCAGCCCCCCCCCAAAAAAACGTTAGTCCTGGGCCCCCCAAAGGGTGATAAACCGAACTTCTGGGGGGCTTCGCGCCCCAGACCCCCCTCAGGCTGTACGCTGTTTACCGCTGCTTATCATCTATATTGAGTGTCCATTTACTCAGTCAGCTTTTATCCCCTAAACGCGCGAAGCGCGAAAAATTTCTACAATTCATCACTGAATCGGGAAATATGATCGGGAATTGCATATATATTGCTATCAATTTATATCCTTTCTCTGCTCACGTAATCAATAATAAATAAGCATCTCCGGGTGTATTGTATACCCGTTGGCAGGAACGAAACAGCACTTCGTCAGGCCCCAAAAAACTGGAGTCTTGGGCTCCCATAGGGTGACAAACCGACCCGCCATCACGTTGTTTACGTTTGCCACGAAATTATAGATGTACTGCTTATAGTAAGCCAGCGCGGAGCGCGAAAATTTTCGATAATTCATGATAAAATTGGTCAATAAGATCGGGACTTGCATATATATTGCTATCAATTTCTTGTCCTCTATGCTCAGTTGCTCACGTAATCAGATTAACCGGTAGAGGAGCTGAGTCAGGTGTTGTCTTGGAAAATGTAGAGCCCGTAAATAATAATTGAACATCTTCGGGCGGTGGACCCGTTGGTATGACTTCGTTACATGATGTTATTTCGTGATCTCCTGTCTGCTATATCAAAAATATACAATCGCCCAAACGTAGGCTACTAAACTAAAAGATCACACGATTTCAAATTGGTATTTCTTCACTGGTATATAATTTTTCCCTGTGGGGTGGTATTTGTCTTGTGAGGTTCAGATTGCCAAGACAGGAACATTTAGACGCCAGTCATTTAGGCGCCTATGGACAAATAAACCTACATGTATTTTGTTTATATAACGAAGTTTTCGGTCAGCATAACGGCAGTCCTTTTCGGCCAAGGTTTTCTTGCTGCCGATCGTTCTGGCACACTTCTTGGAGTCGCATGTTACATGGCCTAAAACTTTATATGTCTTGGTGCGTCGTGGCGAGGTAATGGCCAACGCCGATATGCCCATTTCTATAAATCTTGCGTATTTTTTCTTGTGGGATGAGTACCCAATAATCAAGATACTTGGCAACTTGAAATCGCGCGCAGTGCGAAATTTTTTTGATGAAGTTGCCTAAATTCTCAAAAAATACTCTATAATTTATGCTAAATCACGAAATAATTTGGGGCCGCCTTCGAGCTCGGGCCCCCTCCCCCCAATTGGGGGGTTTGGGGTACGGCAGTTACGGCCCTGCGTACAGGGTCAATGCTGACTTCATATGTTCATTGCATCATAAAATCCAAATTCGTGCGATTTGGGTGTTGGCTACTGCTGTATAACTTGTTAACGGGGTAACATTGGCAGCAAGTATAGAAACACGTTTTACACTCTGCTCATTATCAACGTAGCAATACACCGCATACATTGTCCGGCCTAGCCTAGATTGTTAAGGCATAAGCTTGTATTACCTTGCAAGTCCTCGTCGAAATTGTAGGCAAAGCGACGGAAGATATCGATTTTGGGGAGATTATTATACCATTTGATTGCCCCAGTTGATACATTTGGCGGCTTTTAAACCGTCAATATGTACTTCAACATTGTGGCATTATGTGGCGCGAGTCGTCGCTAAGTATCGTCAACATTAATATAGGCTATCACTTCACTGAAATGTAGGGTGGGAATTAGCAAGATGACTCCATGTGACGTCATGAGGTTCACGTTCGCGTTCACACAGAACCTTTCAAAAAGGTTCTCTTTCACTCGAGCTTGAACCATTCAGAGATTCACACCATCCCTAGTAAGTAGCTTTCTAGCATCGGCGTAAAATGTATGTGTGTAGTGCAACGTTATGTTACGCGGAATACCTAAGAAGCCAATAAATATTCAGATTTTCGGAATCAGCGCGACAATTAGGCTACATATGATTAATATCAGTGATTTGAAATTCTAAGCTATTCACGATCAGTTACGCTATCACAGGTGAGGTTTGGTACGAATGTGTCTCGTTTGTGCCTTATCTCTCCATTCGCGCTTTATTTTTGAACAATGAATATGGAATGTGGGCAGAAAAATATGGCGCACATTACGAATCCCATATATTAGTTCTACCAACACGTCACGAATTTTCAATTGTGACGTAACAGTTGATTGCCATGTATGGCTCTTTGAAAGTTAGAACTGAAAATATTGGGCCAATATGGCTCTTCGGTCGAAAAAGGTTCCCGACTCCTGCAATAGATAGATAGCTCGGTTAGTGCGGGACTGCGGCTATTATTACATCACGTTAGTATTTTTAACAGACAATCCCATGTAAGTGACCTCCTATTACGTGTGTTTCCGATTGCGCATGTTTATTTGTTCATATTTGATGTTTTTAGAGGAATCAGTTTCCAATTGAACTGTCCTTTATTTCTATCTCGCTTTTCTACTCGTTTTAATTGTCTGATTGTAATCCTGATTATTTGATTATTACTGCTCTACTTTCCTATTCCTTTATATTTTCCTCGTTGCCGTTGCATCGTCCTCCATACCATCGAGCAACGGACGAGCGAGCACTATTGCGAATCACCACTATCTTGTATTAGCGTCTTTGTATTCTCAAAGCAAATCTGAAGTTTTCATTGTGTATTATTCGATTTGGGATGCTTGATTCTATTTGAATACAAGATTGATACGCAAGGTTAGCGAGTCCAAGAGCAGATTCATCGAAGCAGACAGGGTTCGACGCCTGCTAAATCGGCACTAATTGACAACGGAGTGTCGCGTCGAAACAACGTGTCACTACGATGTCATGCATCTCCAATTGTTAGGTTACAATCGATTAACATTGTTATATGGCTGCTTTGGAATTACAATTGAATATATAGGACCACTGGTATTATCATAATTTCATTAAATAGAGAACAAACTTATTGTATTTCAATTGGCCTGAAAATATAATATAAATGTTGAAGTAAAAGGTTTTTGTGATGCATAGTATTTGCATTGACCACATTGCATCAATCTTCTCGATAATCTCTTACGCGGCAAGCTGTTAGGCAGATAATTATAAACTCCGCCTGCAACATGCATGTACTGCATGTGTATAGAATAGAGTAGGAGGTCGATATCAGTATATTTGTCGGTGAAATTCATCTCTCCAAAGTTCATAGATAAATTTTGATTACTGCATGAGAGTGATCGTCACCACAACAAGCCGTCTATATGACACGGCACGTGCACCGAATACCATCTATGCACGACTGTGAAACAAAGTATGACTCCAGTAAGTACAGGGCATGCGAGGATGAATTCGGTAGCCTGGTTAAGGAGTTCCGGAAATAATGAAAAAGTAATTAAAGTTAACACAGTACAACGCTCTCTTTAAATCAACCAATGGTAAAATACGACCGAGTTCGTGCACCCGACTTCCGGCTGGCATTTAGTATGCAATGAGGGGAGAGTAGGAGAGTCTGCGTGTGGTAATTTAGTCGATGTTAGTTTATGAATACTCAGTGCGCATACAAACTGCTTTGTATCTTGTGTGGCTCTGATGTCTACAACTATTTTCGGTGCTAAGATCCTTCTGGAAAAATTAGAGTGCCGATCGGGCGATATGGGGGCGCTGGGCTCAGGGGTGGTATGGGGGCGCTGAAGAAAAATGACGTCACAGTAGATGGTGTTATAGCGTAGGGACATATGGTTATGAAGTATGACAATAGTTCTATATAGGTCTATGTTTTAAGTATCGGTCTTGATACACGGGGCGCGAATCAAGACATACAGAATGCCTCAAGTCGTATGTATTGGTAAAAGTCATGCGCAATGACTTCAGTTCAAGTCGAGTTAATAAACGAAGTGACTCGAAGTCAAGTCGAGTTATTCTTCATTTTTAAGAAAATGTCTCAGGTTAAGTAGAGTAAACGAAAAATTTCAACTCGGGTCGAGTCATGATTCGCGTCATTACAACCATGTCTTATATACTCCTGACTTTTACATTTATGGAGTTGCCAACTTGCCACATTGCCATTCGCTGTCAACAGTATTATGGGCGTCCATTATGGGCATCGAGAAAATGACATCTATAGGACTACATATTTTGACGTAGCAGCTTTTCCGCTGTTTTATTTCAAGAGGATAGATATATCCGATAATTGTGACAAAAATGGCGTAATTTAGATCATCAATGAATTCATTGAAATTAAGTCTCGTATTACGAAATGCCCCATATTGTTTCTCTGGTTGCTAACAGGAATTATTTTATGCGGGAGTGTGACATTCATGTACTATGCATACTGTCCCCATATTGAGCCTGTCTTTATTATCATTCATTGTCTGTCCTCTAGCATCAGCGTCGAAAGGTGAGTTATGATTGTTAGTCTATTAATATTGGTGTGGCCGAGCCGTTTGTATTCATCATAATTGTACGCAACAGCATGGTCATTAGTCATACACGCTGCTCAACAATCGGACCTTTTTCGTTTTATTCCTAATTGTATCCCGTAACTGGTTACTATAAAAAAAACGTCAAGCTTCAATCTGGTGGAGTTGCAGTTTTTTCGGATATATAATAGCGATCTCCACATAGCGAAAATTGAGTAATGAGCTAATTTATAATCCATTAAGCATACAATTTCGACTTAAAGACGAGGACATGTCGTTGTGTGAAATATACCAATGTCCGGTACATGTTAATCAGATTGATTCGTCAGTTTCTTTAATTTTTCTCGCTCCTATATATACAGGGGGATTCTGCACAAAACGTTTCGTCAATGGAAAATGGATCAATCTTGGAGATTGTGGGGTAATAATACATTTTCCGTAGGTATTACATACAGGATGAAAACAAATCTATTCAGTTGTTGATCATATTTGTCAAATGGTATTACCAACGACAATTCTGTTGCGCCTTGTTTGGGATCATTGTGTTTTTCCCCGGCAAACTTTCTATTTTCCATTTCTTTATATTTTAAAATATACCAAGATATGAGAGGTATTCATTTCCTAAACCCAAAAAAGTGATCATCCCTGCAACTAAATGTCCTATTTATTTATATTTCATTTGTAGGTTGTTCCAAAGACTCAAGTCAAAGTCACAGAAGAAATAAAAAGGACACTAGGTAAGACATGAATTAACAGTTAAATTAATAAAGCACCCGACCACTATAAGATGAAATAAATATTAAATTCTCTGCTGCTAAGAAATCAACCATAATTCTAGCGAATGGGAAGTCGCGGAATACTTATGATAAGATATGCGCGTCATATGAACCGTATTTCGCAGGAGTGGTTAGAAGTGTTGGTTTGTCCAAACTGAACGATGAATTAAATTCGTAAATTTCATCGCATGGCATAAAATGACTCACAACAAGTTTGTATTGACTAGGGCAAGTTTTTCCGGCAGCTTCCTAAATACTCGGAAGATATGTAGAATGCTGTTTCAAGCTGTTTGAAGGAATCTTATATTGCAACTTCTTGCAACTTTTGTCCACTTTTATGCAACTGTTTGCAACATTTAGCAACTTTTTCAATTTTTCATGAAAGTTTTTTCGATTTTTCATGCAACCAACATTTTACTGGAAATATTTGGCAGTACATGTTACTGTTTTTTGAGAATTTTGGTGAAATACACGGCCATATTCGAATGAAATATCGTAAATCAGCACTGAAGTAACGCTCTTACGGGTATTTCGGGAGCTGAGCAGGAAAGTTAACCTTTTTTAGTCAATCAATGAGAATGCGGATGGAAAACTGTATTTCGGGAGTGGAAATTAGAAGTTGACCTTTTCTTTTAGTCAACCGAGCAAAATGTGGTGTTTTAGTGCAACTTTTGTGAATAACTGCAACATTTTACTGTAACTTTTGTCGAAAATAAATGCAACTTTCCACGGATTTAACTGCAACAAAAACTTGCCCTAGTAATGACATTTCAAGTTACTTGTTTATTTGTAATGATTGAGCGAAGCTTGACCGATAAAGACACACGGGTTAACGCCAATATAAGTGGCTGTATCGCAGCAATATAGCTGTATCGTAGAAATATCTTATCAATAGATTCGATACGAAATCTGTAGTCCGAAGCTGCGCACAGTGAGCGCTAGGGTTGTTCAGAATTGGCCGACTTTTGAAAAGTCGTGATTTTCAGTCCATATTCCATGCCCTATACTTTAACAACGTATTCTAGCTACTATTTTCTGTAACTGTAATCGTGAGGTCCAATCGTAACAAATGACGAATCAAATGAACTGAGATAGCGACAATCTGAAATCGCTATAGATTATTATGAATCACATGATTTAAGATGCTCAAATTTCCGAGAGCATGATACATTACCTTCCGTTATCCCTCGAGTATTCTTTGCGGCCTAGAACATCAAAAATCTTGCATATATGCTTGAGCATAAATGTGAGCCATATAACTATGTATTGTCACAGGATGCGGTATGTCAAATTTCAATTTCCGGAATGAATTGCATTTCGACTATGTTCAATTCAACGGAACGCTACCGTTGCTGACATCCTTTTCCGCATGCTTCAGGCTGCGGCGGGCCAATTCCACGACACACGCAAAAGGCGCAGTACTCAGCTACTGTGGTACTGGCACGGCATATTGCAATAGCATCCTTGTATTCATTTCAAATTCAATCACAATGACAGTCTACCTGAACAATAAGGAGTACCGCTTTAATAACGTCCCTTCAATTGATTATCGCTCGCACGCGTGTATCGTGCTTTCCTCAGAGGATGGACTTTTGCATTACTATCTAAACGGCACGGAGCAGGCCGACGCCGTAAAAGCAAGACATTCGATTCCTGCGGGCGGGGTGTTGATATTGGGTCAAGACCAAGATGGAGATATAAATGGAACAATCCCGGGACCACCGGGGCAGAACGGGGATGGCTTTTATGGTTTACTGGAAGACGTTGGTATCTGGAAGAGGGCTTTGGATCCGATGGAAATTCAAGACTTGCATGCCTTCGACTGCAAATGTCCGTCGGATGCTATCGTTTCTTTCACCGAAACTAATACAATCATTCAAGGGGATGTGGTTCAGAATTGGGAAAACTCTTGCCTCCCCAATGACTCATAAACGTGAGCACAAATGGATTACGATATATAGATATAGATAACCATACCATCAGTCGGTGGTTGGGAAACTATGACTGGCGAGACCTCAGAGAAATTGACGTTGGCAATTATCAAGTAGCACGATTATCCGTAGTATACGAATTGAATTCAAATGTTAATCTACCACATAAATTTTCAAGAGAGACATACATTCGAAGCGTTGCTTGCAGTATATACAACACATTTAATGGTGACGTGACAATAACTTGATCACTGGTGTAAGGTCGGGAGTAAGGAAACGCCTTCGTCGCCTTGGTGTGGCGGCTGGCTATACTTTAATAAAAAACCAAACAATGGATCTTTATGAGAAAATCTCTGCCTTACAACAGAAGTAAGAGTGGATCAAAAAATGGGCTCATGCCTATCCACTTATACAAGTCTGTGATTGATACGTGTCCGAGGGATTTAATTATGAAGCTATATTTAATGAAATCAAATATATGATTTGTTTCATTAGAACTATCGCGACAAACTAGCCATGTTGATGGATATCGTAGTGATTGACTTTAAACCCTTTAAATGTCGTTTGTATGATTTGTAGGATTAAGCCAACAGTCATATTATCAAGATATTAAGTGATCATCAGCAATTTCGATATTTCGTTGGTCGACGCACGAATTAATTACGATATCGCCGTTACGAGAGCACAAAAATCGCACTTCGAAATAATGGATATTTAGTGAAAAGTGTATTTGCAATAGTGAAGTCGCGACATGCACTGAACTCACCGCGACACCACGAAGTCCAAATAGATAGTAGGCCTACGATTAGTGCATTATAACATCACGTCAGATTTTTAACACAGATAATCCCAAGTGGTGCACTCGGATTCTTTTCCGGAGCATGAATCTTCGATTGTTGCCTCACAATTGATTAACACTGTTATATGACTTCTTTGGAATCACTATTGAATAGGGACACTACAGCTCCGTTGCCAAAGGTTTCCGACAGGGTTGTCACCAAGTAACGAAGTTCCGAGTCACAAGTCAATCTCGCTTTCATAGCTTTGAGTCGATTCAAGTCGAGTCATTTTCAATTCACCTCGGCGAGTCGAGTCACATCCGAATCCAAGTCAGTGAGTAGACGGTCGAGACCGAGTCATATTATTGTGACTTGAGTCCAAGTCAATGCTCCCTCTAATTTTTCACGAGTCTGCGCGCACTCACCAACTCACTGCGCGGCCCCTTCGACAACAGTGCATAACGACTAAAAAAAGGTCATCACTTTGATTGGACTTCCGAATTACCCACTTTTCTTGTTAATTTGTGGTGTTGACTATAAAAAAATCATCACTTCGGCTTTTCTTGTGCGCAGCTTAGATTTTCTGTGCGCAGAGACCGTGTCAGCACTGCGCAATTGCGCACGCGCGCAGCTTCAAGGGAACAGGGGTCCATATCATTGTGTTCATTGTTCAGTTTTGTGTTAAATCCGGTTCAACCCACTTTTTTCTACTCTGCTCGAGTGATATAGAATGGCTCGCATTCATAACAGTTTCTGAGCCTATTTTCCAAGAATCAGGACTGATAGACGAAATACCAACAATGTGGTGACTTTACTATTGTTCGAAGTTACAATGAAATATCTGTCTTGGCCGTCCTAGTTTCGAGTTATAGGACTCGGGTCGAGTCATGCACAATGACTCGAATACAAGTTGAGTCAATGCACAAATTGACTCGAGTCGAGTCAGTTAACGCATTTTCAAAATTGACTCGAATCAAGTCAAGTCACCAAAAAAATCGCCACTCAAGTCATTACAACCCTGGTTTCCGACTATCATGAAATATTGACACAGTGACCAATATCCTCTGGGTGAGTAACGAATTAAGCAATCCCGATCTCACGATACGCAGTCATTTGCAGAGAACTATTGGTGACACTTGCATGCAAGATATTGCCCTCCCCCCCCCAAAAAAGCCGATTTCACCAACACCATATCACATATGCTGAATGAAAATAATGTACCCAGCCATTTCTGTAATGTATGCTTCAACAGTCAACAGTAACTACACGATATACTCTACAACAGAGTACGTCTGCATCGATGTAAATGGCGAGCTTCTCGTTCTCTCGTTTGACTATGAATTTCTCCTCTCCATTAATAAAACTTGACACGCATTTAGCACACTTCCGCTTGATGAAACGGGATCCGTTAAACTCACACACACATCGCATAGGCGGCTCTTCAGCATATGGAACTTAACTATTTGGTACTTTGAATACTTGGTAAGATACTATGACAACAGCGCCACTGCGACGTGTGGGCGCGTCGCGCAATGGATAACGCGTCTGACTACGGATCAGAAGATTCCAGGTTCGACTCCTGGCGTGCTCGCTGCATTTTTATAACTTGAGGTGGGCCGTGCTATAAGTCGGCAGTTACGGAAAATAAGAAGAATATCGGCCTGGTGTAAATGACCATAGCAGTCGACAAACATCATGAATACCCCAACAATCAAACAAACAAACATTCATGTTGATGTCTAAAAGCAAGTGTAGTAATGCCTCTATTTTTCGAAAATAAAGCTCCACTATACAATTTTACGATCCACCATATTCTTTATTAACGTATACTAATCGCGCAAAGTGTTGAAACCGTATCCGATATAGCTTCTCCGTATTGCTCTTCGCCTAAACCAGTGATTCTCAACCTTTTTCGACTCATCGCCCCCTTTTCAAGCTCAACGCCGATCATCGCCCCCCAGATTTAGTGAACCGAAAAATCGGTATACAATCTGTAATCATCGGCGGGTTGACTAAAAAAAAGGGCTCGATGTCCAATTTTTACACTTTTGCAACTAAGTTTCCGTGGGTTGACTAAAAAAAAGGTAATTTCTCCGACTTGACTCCTAAATAGCCGTTTTAACGCGTCA